>JAWPHD010007212.1:0-132303 GCA_037043455.1 Cyrtodaria siliqua
TCACGTCACTGTCGCCGTTTCGAATTATTATGGATAAACGAACGGATATTTTGCTATTTAGCTAGTTTTCAGTAAAGCTAAAACAGACATCACTTTATAGAAAAAAGAATTAGCTATTAACGTGTCTTTGAATTAGCCATCTTACTGAAAACTGTTCCCAAAATAAACAAATCAGTATATATATATGTATATTTTTAATTTGCCGAGTCACGTCACTGTCGCAGTTTCACAGACGTTCAAACGAACGTATTTTTTTGTTATTTTGTTCGGTTTTAGTAAAGCTAAAACAAAATCACTGTAAAGAATACAGAATTGTCTTTCAATTCGTCTTTGAAATAGCCAGCTATCTTAAATACTTTTCCCAAAACAAATAAATTAACAATTAACGATATGTATACTAGGTTTTCTTAGATTTGATCAATTCGTAAGACGGTGCGTGACTTAGCGCAAAGCGCATAAGCGAAAAACCCTTGCCTTACTGCGCAAGTATTCATAGGTAAATTATTATTCGGCGGATAAATTCGATTTACGACATGTTTCGAATCCAGAGTATCTAGAGCTATGGTAACACCAGAGTTATGGCACTTGATTTAGTTAAACATGCTGTATTTTGCCTCGTTAAGACCATAGGACCTTCATCTGGCCAGTTTTCAGCGAAACTTTGCAGGGATGATCAGTACCAAGCGTACACAATGTTCCGGTTGAATGATTTTGGCGGAGTTATGGCCCTTTCTCCTGAACCACTGGCAGGATTTCAATGAAAATTGGCAAGGATGATCAGTATCAAGCCTAGTTGTGCATATCATCGCCGTGTTCCTGTTGACTGATTTTTGGCAGAGTTATGGCCCTTCAAAGGTTTTACTACACACACTTTGTCCAGACTAGTCTCTTCTGAATTCCTGGTCGGATTTCAACAAATCTTGGCGGGGATTTTGAGTACTTAGTCTAGTTGCTGGCCGGATTTCATCGAAACTTGGCGGAAATGATCTAGTTGTGCATATCGCCGCCGTGTTCCGTTTGAATGAATTTTGGCGGAGTTATGCCCCTTTAAACGTTTTAATACGCAAACTTTGGATTAGTTCTCCTCAACGCCTGGCCGGACTTCAATAAAACTTGGCAACGATGATCAGTATCAAGCCTAGTTGTGCATAACATCGCCTGGTTCCTGTTGACTGATTTTTGGCCGAGTTATGGCCCTTCAAAGGTTTTAATACACAAACTTTGTCCAGACTAGTCTCTTCTGAATTCCTGGCCGGATTTCAACGAAACTTAGGAATGATCAGTATCAGGTCTAGTTGTGCATATCGTCGCCGTGTTCCGGTTGAATGAATTTTGGCGGAGTTATGGCCCTTTAAAGATTTTAATTCACAAACTTTGTCTGGATTAGTTCTCCTGAACCCCTGGCCGGATTTCAATAAATCTTAGCAGGGATTTTGAGTCTGCCTAGTTGCGCATGTCATCGCCACGTTCCGGTTGAATGATTTTTGGCAGAGTTATGGCCCTTTTAAGGTTTTAATACACAAAGCACGACTAGTTCTCCTGATACCCTGGCCGGATTTCATCGAATCTTGGCGTGGATGATCAGTACCACGCCTAGTTGTGCATATCATCGCCGTGTCCCAGTTGAATGAATTTTGATAGAGTTATGGCCCTTTAAATGTTTTAAATGTTTTAATACACTAACTTTGTACAAACTAGTTCCCCTGAACCTCTGACCGGATTTCAATGAAACTTGGCAGGGATGATCAGTACCAAGCCTAGATCATCCCCGTTGGTGTGGCTCCTCTTAAGAGGAATAGTCAACTTCACAACGACAGTAAAGAACAAGCCCAGATCCTGGTTAAGCAGTTCAAATCAGCTTTTACCCGTGATTGTGACAATTCACCACCCCCTGACACAAAGAAGAGAGCCAAGAAAGCTATAACACCACTACGTGTAACAACCAAGGGTGTCGAGACGCTCCTTTTTAGTATTAATACAGCTAAAGCACGGGGATCAGACAATATTGCCAACCTCATGCTAAAAACTTGCGCTCGTCAACTTGCACCTGCACTGAGTACCATCTTAACACATTCTGTTGACACTGGGAAACTCCCCAGTGGCTGGCGAAATGCAAATATAGCTCCTGTCTATAAAAATGGCGATGTACATCTCCCAGCGAACTACCGACCAGTTTCTTTAACTTGTGTCTCTTGTTAGATCATGGAACACATCATCTGCAAACATATTTTGGACCACCTTGAACGAAACAACATTCTGACATCCTTAAACCATGGCTTACTCCTGTGAAACCTAGCTAGTGTCAACAATGCACGACCTCCTTAGACATGGTGATACTCGACTTCTCCAAGGCCTTCGACACCGTCCCAAACAGAAAGCTTCTTCACAAGAATGGAATCTAAATGTTAAAGTTATTGAGAGGAAACCACAAAAATCTTCAATTTTCAAATCCAAGGGCCATAACTCCAGCATGATAGGTGCAATCTAGACTGCTTCACTGCGCATGTACGTTTTTCAAACTCAAACAAGCAGGTTATAATAAAATGCTGTGAAACAGCTTAGGTGCGATCTGACTGGTTATTAACCTTGGCCGAGATATTATGCCCATAAACATTAACCCCACGTTCATAAAGATTAGATAATAAATGTTAAAGTTATTGACTGGAAAAGGGCAAACATCTTCAATTTCAAAAATCCAAGGACCATAACTCTGGCATTGTAGTGGCAATCTAGCTCTTTAATAAATTTAGTCTAGATATTATTACCAGAAACATTGTCCTAAAGTTTCATCAAGATCTTGTCGGAAACAAAAGTGGCGACTGACGGAACGACGGAATGGAAATACAAATTCAATAGTCCTCCGCCAAATAGTCTTCCGCCTTTGGTGGTGGACAGTACTTTAGCGGTAGACAGTACAGATATACCTGCCATGCTAGAATTATCCATCACATCAAACAGATCTGATGAAGATAGAGAAGAAACAACGCCAGTCATATTGCACCTATCATGCTCAGTTATGGTCCTTTGATTTTTAAAAATGAATGATTTTTGCGGTTTCCACTCCATAACTTTAAGATGTATAATCCACTCCTATGGTGACTTACAGCACTCATTTGGAGGAACCAGGTTCAAGCCTAAACGGCGTCAATGAATTTCGTAAGGCGTGTTCTTATTCAAGACACTTTCCATGAGCCTCGTCTGATGGATGGGGACATAAACCAGTCAGTCACATGTATCAGCCTATCCTCTGAGCATGTTCACAAACCATATGAATCTATTCATTTAAGTAAGAGTATTGAATTGAATTGAATTGGGTTTTAAGGCTCACCAACACATGAAAGGTTATATGGCGCCTAACAGGCATGAACATGCCAGGCTCATCCTCCATGTACATCGAGATAAAATACGGAAAATGGGCCTAGAACCTTCTCACCCTGAACTGCAGAGTTGCTGCAAATTCTATCGTAGAAACTCCATTTACGCTGGAGCCACGTTTATTGTTTATCTGCCTCTGCTCTTTTGATGTGAGCGAGATAGCACCTGAAACAAGGCAGGGATCATGATGAACATGAACAAAAAAATGATAAAATGAACATAAATTTGGGGGGATTCTACCCCTCTGCCTACCCCTCCAAAGGGATCTGCAGTGGCCCATTTCTTTGCCCCGTGACCAAACGGGGGCCCCGGGAACCACACGGGGCTTAAGTAAGAGAAGTGAGGTTTCCGGATTCCTGTTTATGTATCCTGCCTGTCTCTCAGCAGCTCTAAAGATGGGCTGTATATATGGGGCACCGTTTTACTATTTATTCACTATTTATCAAGGGAGGGTGGAGCACAAAAGAAATTTTCGAAAAGTTGCGAGTTTTTATATATCAATATCAATCACCATCCTCTTCAATATTTACTACCTCGATTAGTCGTATTATGTGTTATTTTTATTCAAATAAACAAATCTGATGTTTTAGAATTGTTATTTTAGACAAAAAACGGATTTCCACAACTTGAAGAATGACGCCAGAATTTTGGCATAGAAATAGAATAGAACAGAATTTTGGAATACAATGGTTGAATTGAGTTGTCTATCTGTCAATGTTCAATATAAATGGTAGTAAAATGTATTTCAATTTGCCAATGGATAATTTACCTTTAACTACAGCATTTTTTCAGTCATAATTAATTATCAAAAGCGGAGGATTCATCCATATTTTTTACCGGATGTTCAACTATTTGTTTACCACTGCGAATGCCATTGTTTGGTTAGATAAACGCCAAGTCATCAAATTCACTCAACTGACCCACTTGTTTCGGAAAAAATCTCCAAGTGCCCGGATAGCGCTATTTATAGATATCCATAATTGAATTAAAGATATCTCTAATTTGAATATAAGATATATTATATTATTTATAGATATCATTACTTATTTATAGAATATCTTGTATTAGATTTATAAATATCTATAATTCATTTTAAGATAAACATAACTCGGTTTAGAGATAGCTTTAAATGAATTAAGGATATCCATAAATATTGTTGAATTAATGATATCTATAATTTAATGCATTCAATGTCCAGGAACTGGTTCCGGCTATTAATTCCATGACTGAATAAACTGATATATAGATATCTATAATTCAAAGCGATTTAAAGATATATTGCATTATAGATATCTATAAATAGATTTATAGATATCTTAAATTGAAGTATTGATATCTTAAAATCGAATATAAGATATCTATATTTCAACTGAATTATAGACATCCATAATTCATTTTAAGATATCCATTAATCTATAAATTAAGAACAATGCTATTCACTATGTTAATCGCCAACAAAATCAGATATCTGAAGAAGTAGTTTATTACATCTCTAAATAATGAAAAACAGCACCATTTCATGGTCACATCCTGTTTTGCAGAAAATAATATATTCTGCCTCCACTGCCATAAATAACACAGATACATGTATTGGCCGTTTTACAATGACCCACTTGTATATTATTAATAGGGTACTATACTTACCACATTTATTTGCCACTCTTTAAATAAAAGGCGATAGATTTTGGAAGCTGAGTTTGTTGCACTGTTTGGCTGATAATTTTCTTTTGTGGAAAAAAATCCCAATGTGTGATCTATGTGTTAATGCGTGCATTTCGTTGGCATTTCGTTTGCTTTCTGTTGTGCTCCGTTTGCATTCAGTTCGCATTCATATAAATGCATTTTTAAACTGCAAATCATTTGCGTTTTTGAATACAATCAGAGTTTATAAATGGGACTAAGTGTTCATTTAAATACACGGAATTGCATTTCTGAACGCAACAGAATGCGTGCGTTTAATGAGAAAATGCATTTGCATTCGTTCATTCAGCGTTTACCAATCGCAGCATCTCTCACGATTAAATGAAGCATGATATCTAGTCATGCATTTTTTATCACGAGTCGGCAATTTGTGTTTATGTGAGAATATTGAAGAATGGGTCCATTTGTTGACATTATTTGTGGTGTTTTTAGTATATTTTTCTTTAATTTCTTAAGGTTTTTACTGTCTTTGGCAAAAAAAAATCACCTACCTACCTACCCACCCACTTATAAAATCCTGGGTTGGGAAACAGCAAACAAATATATTTTTAAGGATGGCCTTAGAACAATTGGCATGCATACATGTAATAGATATATCAGATATAATTGGATTATAAACAGAATCCGTGCGTACATACATTTGAAGAGTAAGTAATTTGATTACCATGATATTAAATTGAACTTTTATCACATTACATCATTTTTTATTTATTTTTTTTCAGTTACCAAATAGGTAACCCATTTATTCTCCCCGTGAATGAGTGTGTTGTGGGTCCGGGAGGGCCATCCCACCGCACACTTTACAAAGAAAATTATAACAATATAAAATAGTTGTCACAACACTCACTCATTCTGATACTCTCTTTCCTCTAGTTTCAGTATATATATGTTTTTCTCTTTGAAAAAATAAACTAAGTAAGATGGGAAAATCTTTTCTATTATTAATTTTCAAAATATATGGGTTACCAATTAACTGTCCAGTAGACACACCCTCTGTAAGATTGTTTATAATAAATCTTTAAGTCCAGTTTAATCTGGATCGATTCAGATAATCAGTTGTCAGGATCTTGGTATTAATTTTTGCATAATGTTAATAGTATATTAATTTTCTAGTGCCTCTTTATAGTTTGTCAATTTTTCCGAAAATGATTCCAAGGTATTATTTTTGACGGCTATACATTTAAGGGATTCATATGAATGCTTAAGTCTGTTCTTCATAGCAGTGAGGGATAGTGATTTGTTCAGATGTTTTGATGAAAAAATATAATATTTGATTTCTATAATAATGTAAAGATCGGTTGATAGGTTTTTTCCAATATTGAATAAAAATAGTTCTTCTATAAATGTAATATGTATATGCTTAGTTAGTAACCAGGCCTTGATTTCAGTAAGAAATGTTTGTGTTTCTGGACATGACCAAAGCATATGTGGAATGGTCTCGGGTTGGTGGCAAAAATTACAAAGTGGACTGTCAATGGCTTTAATTGTAAATAGGTATTTTTTTGTTGGTAATATTCTATGGTTGATCCTTACTTGAAACCATTGAAGTCTTGTACTAAGTTTATATATAAAAGGGGACATATAAATATCTTTCCATAAGTGATTTTCAATGTTATAAATGTTATCCCACTTCTGTTTAGATGTAGGTTTATCTTCATTTTTGTTTAGTATATCATATATGTTTTTGGTTCCTTTGGTGTTTTTAGTTAGAAGTGCAACATTAGCTAATATTAATGGATTTTGTAGCTTTTTATGGAACTTCTTAATATTTTGTTTAACGGCATACCCTTTAATTGATGCAACTATTCCATTATATTGAATAAAATTTGTTCTAACATTGTACATCTCCTTGAATTCTAGTTCTGAGTAGAAGTCTCCATTGTCTTTAACTAAATCATTTATAAGAAATATGCCTTTGTTATACCATGACTGAATGAATATAGCATTCCCACCAATTTTGAGATTATCGTTATGGAAAATAGGACTTGCTAGAAATTGTTCAGCAGTTTCAGGCTGATTTTTTTCATTAATATATGCATATGATTTTAAAACATCAATCCAAAATGGATTTTTTATCTGTGCAATTAGTATCTCTGTATATGTTTTCCCAAAACTTGTTATATTTTTTAAGTTGAGTGTATGCTCAATAATCTGTATCCATTTACCACCTGTAAGTATCCATCTTCTTAACCATGTTGCTTTAAGACCATAAATAAAAGCCTTTAAGTTAATCATTTTAAGCCCTCCTTCAAAGTATTTTTTTAACAGAACACTGTGTTTTATTTTTGCTGGTCCTTCCCATAAGAAATCATAAAAAATTGTATTTATTTGTTTTATAATATTATCATTAGGGTTTGGAAGTGATATAAATAAATGGTTAAACATAGGTAGAAGAAGGGATTTTATTACTGTTATTTTTCCAAATGGGGTTAAGTATCTACGCTTCCATTGTTTGATTAAGTTTTTTATCTTTGTTATTTTTTCTAAATAATTTATATGAGTGATTTTATTCAAGTCTACATTGAAATTGATTCCTAGCAGTTTAAAATCAGTTTTCCCCCATGACAATTTCCACCTTGTTTTGATTGTATCACTGCTGTACTTTTTAATCCCTATCCATATTACTTGTGTTTTATCGAAATTTACCTTAAGCCCTGAATATTTTGCAAAGTAGGATAGCTCATTAAGAGTCTCATTCAGAGATGTATTTGAACCATCTAATATTGCCGCAGCATCATCTGCATATTGTGAGAATTTGAATTCAGTGTTTCCAATAGTTATTCCTTTAATATTTTTATTATTTCTGACCTTAATAGCAAGAATTTCTGCGCACAAGATAAAGATATATGGTGATAATGGATCTCCTTGGCGGCAGCCCCTCTTAATTGGAAAAAATGATGACAAGTGTCCCCCTTGATTGATAGCCAGCTTAGCATTTTTGTATAGAACTTTTAGCCATGAAGTAATAGAGGTACCAAATCCAAAAAAAGACAAAACTTTATGAATAAATGTCCAAGATAGAGAATCAAATGCTTTTTCAAAGTCCACCAACAAAATTAATCCAGGTAAGTTGTTTTCTTCAGCAAAGTGCATGATGTCAAAAAGCTGCCTTGTATTTTCTCCCAAGTATCGCCCAGCTATAAAACCAGTTTGATCCCCATTAATAAGTTTATATAGTGTAGTTTTAATTCTGGAAGCTATAGTGCCAGATGCAATTTTATAAACGCAATTCAATAATGAGATAGGCCTATAATTCTTTAAAAACTTACGGGGTTTATTATCCTTTGGTATGCAAGTTATAATCCCTTCCCTTTGCGTTATTGCTAATTCTCCATTAAGATAACCAAAATTTATTGCTCTTATTACAAAATGCCCTAAGTGCTTCCAAATTTTTTTAAAGAAATCTGCGCTGAATCCATCTGAACCGGGACTGCGATTATTTGACATTGCTTTCAGCGTTGATGATGCTTGTTCAAAAGTTATCGTTCCTTCCAGAGAGTTTGCTTCCTCAGGGGAAAGCTTTGGAATATCATAATTAAGAAGTTCTGTATCTAAATCTACATCTATCATGGTGGCATCTGTGCTACTATATAATGATTCATAAAAACATTTTGTTTCTTCAAGAATATCAAATTGGTCCGTTATTAATGTACCGTCATCTTTTTCAATTTTTGGAATAACTTTGCTTGTGTAATTATAGGATTCAAGATTGCAAAAATAGCTACTGGGTCTTTCATCTTCTTCAATAATAGTTGCTCTTGATCTAATAACATAACCTTGCATTTTCTGCTTACGTAAGTCTGTTAAAGTTTCTTTTAAATTTTCTAACTGCTCCAAATTTTCTGGTAAAAGGTTGTGTTCTAATTTCTCTATTTTTTGGATAACATCTTTCTCTAGGTTATCTTGTTGTTTCTTTTTAAAGCTTGAGTATGAAATGGATTTCCCCCTTAACTCCATTAAGAGTGTATCTAAAAATAATTGGTCATTGATGACAAACTGTATTTCTTCATTTGGTATGTATTTGATGTTTTGGATGTCATATATTGGTAGCGCATATTGTGTTATGATATCATTTATTTTTTCGTTCATACAATTTAAGTAATCTATGTCTTTCAGTAAAGAATTGTTATGTTTCCATAATGGTTTTCCTCTTTTAAATAAGGTAAAAGAAAGATCTAGAATAACCATGGAATGGTCAGAACGATAGCTAGACTCTATCGTGCTTTTGTTTACCGACGGTAATAAATTGTCTGTTATCAGAAAAAAGTCAAGTCGTGCCTGCTTTAAAGGGTTCTTTTTTCTCCATGTATATCTTTTTAAATCTGGATTATTTTCTCTGAAAGGATCAATAAGGTAATACTTTTCTTTTATTTCCAAAATCTTTTCACGAGCATTTTTATTATTTATATTTTTGTAATTGTAGTAATCAGTTTTGGGGTCCTGTACTAGATTAAAGTCGCCACACCATATCATTTTATCATTAATAATTGTCTCTGATAGTGTCACCATATTATCATAAAAGGCAGGATTATCGATATTTGGGCCATATATGTTAATTAATGTCAGTCTGTTATTATTAACAGTTAGATCTGCTATAATAAAATTGCCTTCGGGGCAAGATATATGTTTATGTAGAGTGTACTCAACATTTTTGTTAAATAATATTGCAACTCCTCTGGAATTTGAAGTACCAGAGCTAAAAATGCCATCATATCCCCATTGTGATTTTATAATATGTTCGCTAGATTTTGTTGAATGAATATCTTGAAGGCAGTATATATGGCATTGTTTTGATTTCAAGTAATTAAATACATCTAGACGTTTCTCAGTTGAGCCAAGACCCTGACAATTAACTGACAAAATTTTAGCCTCCATGAGTCATCATATAAGACATGTAATCAAAGTAAAATCCAAACAGAGAGGGTCCCCTGTACAGTACCAGTAACATGAAATAAAATATAAGGGAATGCAAACAAAAAGGCAGAATGATAATTGCCAGATTCATAACAAAATGAACCAAAAGCTGACTTTGGCAAAAACAAACAAAAACAAACAAGCCTGTAATATTATTAATTATGTCTATATAGATCTATTATAAATATATATAAGGTTTAAAAGAAAAAAATAAATGAAAAAAATAAATGCTTGTTTCCGCCAACCCGACCGACCCTATTATTTAGCCAATGTACATAACCAAAAATTGAAAAAGGGCCATAACCATGTATTCGCTAGGTAGTAATACCTTCCCCAGTAGTTTTTATCATATTAAAAGTGTTTTTTCATTAACAAAAATAAGGTCATTAATAATAATAAAAAAATAAAAAAAATAAAAGTTTTGCCTACCTATCGACCCTAATTCTTTTGAAGCCGTTAGCGGAAACAAACCCTTTTTTCTCTCTTGCCTTATGAATATCAAAAGAAAAGAAAAAATACTCAAACTTAAAAAACATATTGTGGCAGTTTAAAATACTTTTTTATTAATAGATATTTTTTCTATTACAGCTTTTCAGCCTTTGTTCTAAACATATGCAAGAAAATATATTTAAATGATAAAAATACTCACTTTTTAAGCCAAAATAATTATAGTCCTCAACAAGATTAATATATTTCATAAACTGCACATACTAAATATGTTCATGGTATATCCTCTTTGGTTTTCAAAATCATATTCACTGACCTTCAGGTATATAATTATATAGATCAGTAACTGTACATACTCCATAAATGTGTGTCACTAGTGAGTTATATAACTGTTATAATCTTTAGCTGTCCACTGAATATTATCACAATCCAGTAAAGAATGATTCAACACTCAAAACTGAATTAAACACTCACAACTTTCACACTTATATAAGATTTAAACTATAGAATTAAGAAGTATACATATAGTTGTATTTTTATTACTTATCGTGAAGTAAATATATTTCATCGCAAGCTACTGTCAGTGTCCCCACCTAAAATGGGAAATAAGTTAGTTTCGGGTTTAAGTTAGTTTCATCACAAATGTAACATATAATTATATTACACAATATAAAAATATACCGGCTGTTTTTATCAAAATTATTTTAGTTTTATATTGAAATCATTTTTAGTTTGTGCTATACAATAAATATATTTCCCATCAGCGATCCAAAACACCATTTACACAGTGTAATTCTTTATATTAAAATACTGAAAAATGCACATCGTTTAAATCAAGACTTTAATTATCAACTCAAAAGGATAATACTAGAAGTTATCCATAGTAGCGAAATGCATTTGCATTCATTTCGTTTGTTGCGATCGTTTGCAGCGTTCAGCGTTTTAAAAAATGCATTCATTGTTCATTCTTTAAAACGCTGACCGCAGAAAACGAACTCAACGATCAAACACATTTTTAAAATATAGATCGTACAACGTTCATTCTGCGTTCATTCTACGTTCATTCTGCGTTCATTATGCGTTCTTCATTCTGCGTTCATTCTGCATTCATTCTGCGTTCATTCTGCATTCATTTTCCGTTTCGTTCAACCAACGATTTATAAAAAATACTAAAATAAAAACTCCATAATTAACTATATTTCCTTTTTATTATTCACCTATATTTCTTACAGATGAATCCATAGAAGTCAACAGAAAATAAACATCAGGCACAAAATCATCTATCTGACAGCATTATTATTGTTGTTGTGCAGTCGACAATAAATTTATCCGGAGTACCCGAAATTGATCTCCAACAAGCTATATCCGAGACACTGCGTGTAAAACCCATTAGAGTTACTTACCCTTAACGTCCAATATGAAATACGATTATCGATTTCAGGACGGTACAACCATCCAATACGAAAAGAATACCCATTTTAGGGATGTTTCCGATTTGAAGCATACAATAACCATATCTTATGTACAATCACATGGTACACATGCTCGTTTTTCTTGTGTGTGTACTTATGTGTATGTGTATATGCACATGTGTGTATGTATGTGTATGTATATATTTATATGCATATGTCTGGGTTTGTGCATGTGTAGCATGCATGAGCAAATACACACTACACCAAATGAGCATATGGAGGGATCAGTGCAAGACATGTTTAACCCATATGTATATCAAGTCAATTTGGGAGTGTCTTGCGCTGGCCCTTTTATACTTGGTTATCATTTATAATGATACATCAAAATCTGCTGTTTTTACTTATATGTAATCCTAGTTATCTTAACTGCTATCATTATGATTTCGATTTCCTGTTTGTTCATTGTCATGTTCACATTGTTATGATTATTACAATAAAATATTCTGTTCTATTCTTTCATTTCGAAAAGGCACAAAACAACAGAAAGTAGTTAAAACAGCTCAATATCAATAAAAATACACAATTTTATTTCATTGACAGATCAAAAGACTGAAAGAATCAATGAAAAACTATTTTCTTTATAAACCAAAAAAAAAGGTTTTAAATATAAATACTGACATTTCCTGGACGGCATATGTGGAATGTGTATAAATAAAACAATGATATGAGAAATGTATGAAATCAGTCTGGCTCAAAGAAAGTAGTTCCGATCAAAGAAAGTAGTTCCAAGTATCAGGGGTGTCATTATCATTATAAGTAAGCAACCCACACAGCAGAGTAGCTGGGTATTTTGATCGATACTTTAAAAAATACTAGTAGAAAAATTCATAGTAGCAGGGGAAATCCCCACCCACTGCCTCTTAATGACATCCCTGAAGTATGAATAGGCTTCACTCAAAAAAGTAGTTCACATACTATTCATACATAAACTTCTTCAGACCTATAGTACATTTAAAACCAAATTACATTCACATTTCAATGTTATTCTAGTGGTGGAACATCAGGGTCATCTACAAAGTTTTCGCTGTTCGGTCGTTCATCTCTACGTCGAATAGGATTTGATCCTAATGGTGGAACAGTTTTATTTGATTTTTCCTTCACAATATTTCCAATATCAACAGTTTTTCTGGCATTGGCATCAACTTCCAGTTTTTCTGTACAGTTTCTACAAAGAAAGGAAACAAAATCATTCACATTTGAGATTGAACGTATTTAAAATTCATTAATCTATTGTAAATAAAATATGCATGTTGATCCAAAAATGTGCGGACTTTTCTTACACTCAGGTTCTCTACTTATCAACATATAAACCCGACTTAACAACAAAAGACTTTTATACCATCTAGTACATGCATGATGTCTATCTTCTCTCCCACTGGCAGCCTTTTTTGAATACCGTATAACCCCACTTAAACCCCCCCGAGTGGCATTTATATGAGGCCATTTTTCACAAGAAAACAAAATTTGTAACTAGGTATAAACAAAATTAAAAAATGCTAATAAGCACGCTCTTCTTTAAAAGAAAAAAGACATAATATATCACTGAAGTGCTTTAATTCAATTTAAAGGGAGTACATCAGGCTTTTCAAAGGGGTCTGACTTAAAATTGACAAATAATGATATTTTTTATTTTAAAGCGCCTAAACATAATGAATGATGCTAAAAATGACCCCTTAGTTACAAGGAAATTAATTCTGTACAGTAATACGTGCTATCCTAGGTGACGCACCAGGGTTAATTTCAGCATTTTATGCCCAATTCCGTCCTAGCTATATGGTGTATTCAAAGTTTAAATCTTAGCAATATGGTTTGAACATCATATTTTGATGGATATAATTGTTTTATCATGAATTGGAACATTTTTATAATTTAAGATATTTCTAGAAAAATCCTGATGTACTCCCTTTAAGACTATTTTATAATTTACGGTACCTCCTGATGCAGCATTTTGATTTCTTTTTTTTAGATAATAAGGGAGTGGGGCGTTATTATGAATTAAATTGAATGTTGTTTAACGGCTCATCAACACAGTGTAGGTTATTTAGAGCCGCCCCAGAGAGAGGGGAAGGATACATAGGAATCCGAAAACTGTGCCCTATTCTTATTATTGAATAGATTCCTCTGGTTCTTTAACGTGCTCGGAGGATAGACCGATACATAGGACCACCCGGTTTACGTCCCCATCCGACGGACGAGGCTAAGGAAAAGTGTCTTGCCCAAGAACACACCGATGAAACTCAGTGGCACCACGGAGAATTGAACCCGGGGCCTCTGGTTACAAATCTGCCGCGCTACCGACTGCCCTGACGTTATTATGAAGGGAGGGTTTTAATGTGGATATATGGTACACATTGAGGGCTTGGTAGAAAACTATTTAACCCATAACCTGCTAAGCATGCCTATAATAGCCTTTGCGTCAATTGTAAACCCAGATCAACCTGCGAGTTAGCTCGCAGGCTGATCAGGGTTTACAATGCCTGGCTGCTGATCAGTCGTTTTCCCCAAAACACCCCTTTGTCACATAAATGGAATTGTCTAAATTCAAAGAAAGAACAGTCCATTATATATATGTAGCAGGTTAAGGGTTAACTACATATAAAGAACAGGATACCATAGTTTTCCACCACTCCATCGATGTATGATATCAATGTTCTGTCCCACCGACGACCTTCTGCGCATATCTATAGGTGCTTGTTTATATTTCTGCAATACTGTACTTACATTGCAATTCACTTACCTGTTTTTCTTTGCAGACGTGTCTATATTTTCCTTGTTGCTCACTGATTCTGGCTTCTGATTACTTGGCTTAGGAGGAGCACAAACAATCTGTTTGGCCTGTTGCAATCAGGAAGAAAATTCAATTACTAACTAAATTGAAACTGAAGCCATATTAAACATTAATTCCTAAACAAGTGTAAAAAACATACACCATATGCATCATAGAGAATAATAAATGGGTATTTTCATATCACTTAAAGCTGCTTTACTAGAGCCGTAACCTTTAGCTTATAAAACACAAAATAAATACGTTGACAAACATTCCACAACTACCATTATTGAATATTTACTAAACAGAAACAAGATGTTTTGGCACAATTCAATAGCGGTACAAAAATAAGAGTACCACCACTTTGTGGGACTGAACTCTAATCCAACACTAAAAGTATACTTGTGGGTAAGATGGACGTGCTCACGACTGAGCTACACAGGATAGTTATGTGATGCAAGGCATACTGTTGTCAAAACCAAACGTGCTAACTGATACCACAGGATCAACAAAACGTAAAAAATTCGGTCCCAGCATTGTTTACAAACAATAAATAAAATATTTCTTCAAATTAATGATTTTTTTACTATATACTCATGGGTCTATGCTTAGGTTTCCATGTATACATTTCACTGAATAAAAATCAGGTAGTTATTTGCTTATGTTCAATATTGCTTTACGTACGGACAGTGTCCTTTTCTTTGAAAGTGGCAATACACAATGTGTTAAGAGTTGATATTTGAAGTGTCAATATGCAACATGTTTAGAGTTTGTATTTGAAGTGGCAATAGACAACGTGTTTAGAGTTGGTATTTGAAGTGGCAATATGCAATGTGTTTCGAGTTAGTATTTGACGTGACAATATGCAACATGTTTAGAGTTGGTATTTGAAGTGGGCATGTGTAATGTGTTTAGAGTTGGTATTTGAAGTGCCAATATGCAATGGTTTAGAGTTGGCATTTGAAGTGGCAATATACAATGTGTTTAGACTTGGTATTTGAAATGGCAATATGCAATGTGTTTGGAGTTGGTATTTGAAGTGGCAATACATGTGTTTAAGAAATGGTATTTGGAGTGGCAATACTCAAGGTGTTTAGAGTTGGTATTTGAAGTGACAAATTCAATATGCAATGTATTTAGAGTTGGTATTTGGAGTGGCAATATGCAATGTCTTTAGAGTTGGTATTTAAAGTGGCAATATGCAACATGTTTAGAGCTGGTATTTGAAGTGGCAATACACAACGTGTTTAGAGTTGGTATTTGAAGTGGCAATATGCAATGTGTTTCGAGTTAGTATTTGACGTGGCAATATGCAACATGTTTAGAGTTGGTATTTGAAGTGGGCATGTGCAATGTGTTTAGAGTTGGTATTTGAAGTGCCAATATGCAATGGTTAAGAGTTGGTATTTGAAGTGGCAATATACAATGTGTTTAGACTTGGTATTTGAAATGGCAATATGCAATGTGTTTGGAGTTGGTATTTGAAGTGGCAATACATGTGTTTAAGAGATGGTATTTGGAGTGGCAATACTCAAGGTGTTTAGAGTTGGTATTTGAAGTGACAAATTCAATATGCAATGTATTTAGAGTTGGTATTTGGAGTGGCAATATGCAATGTCTTAAGAGTTGGTATTTAAAGTGGCAATATGCAACATGTTTAGAGCTGGTATTTGAAGTGGCAATACACAACGTGTTTAGAGCTTGTATTTGAAGTGGCAATATGCAATGTGTTTAGAATTGGTATTTAAAGTGGCAATATGCAATGTGTTTAGAATTGGTATTTGAAGTAGCAATATGCAATGTGTTTAAAGTCGTATTTGAAGTGTTGTTTCATAAATTTCATTGGTAACATGTCTATAGGCACATTATCACATCACTATGTATCTCCGTCAAGTCATATTCAATACCATTCACCTACCTTTGGCATGGTGACAAGTAGATGACCCGTAATCTGTGAGCGTTGACAACTGCTTGCATCTGCATTCACGTCTTGATCTAAGGCAAGTTGAAATGTCTGCAAAATAGCAGTCATATTTATGTAATATCATTAAAGCCTCTTCACTCGAGGTGCCAAGAAATTAGTAAAAGTTTACAACCATATAAATGGAATAAAATAGCAGATTTTTGACACTTTCATGGGTAGAAAAAATCAATGCAATACTTCTCGCAACCCTTAGCATCAGCATTTGTGGTATTAAATCTTAGAAATATATTATATAATGCATGTATGGGGTTTAATGTCGCTTTTAACAATCCCCGTGTGGTCGCCGGTGTAGAATACAACCACTGCAAATCCCGCTAGAGGCAGAGGGGTAGCACCCCCTACCTTAATGTTGTCATTTTTTATCATGCTCATGCAAATGTGGAAACGTGGCTCCATCATAAATGGAGTGTCTACAATAGAATTTGCAGCAAGTCCGCAGGTTAGACGGTTCTACACGACCATTCTCCATATTTCATCTGGATGTAAATGGAGGATGAGTCTGACATTTTTATCCCTGTTTGGCACCATATAACCTTTTTTGTGTTTGTGCACGGTAAAACCCCAATTCAATTCAATTCAACAACCTTTCAGTCATATCATGACTGTGTTCACTTGCAGCAGTGAGGTCAATGCTCAACTTTATGACAGTACTGCCACTGGAATACATCCCACTGACAATGGGCTAACTAGTCGAAGTACAACCACTTTATATGCCAAGAAAGGGAGCTACCAGTACACTTTCTATGAAGTCTTTGGTATAACCCGGCCAGGGGATTGAACCCACAACATCCAGCATGCCGGGTGGACGCTCTACCACTAGGCCACGCAGCAGTATATAACTGATGAAACAATATTGCAATGTTATGTTAAGGTATGAAACCACTAAATATTTTCCCAATAGACACCAATGTTAAAGTGTCACATATTAATGATTCGCTGCAACTTCAACTCAAGTATGGATAATGCAGCAGTGTAATTTTCATATAGAAAACTAATTTTCCACTTGAAAATTCACCAGAAAAGGTGGGGTCACAAGACATGTAAGAAAGTTCTTGTTTGTTTACTAAACAGGTCAAGTATACAGCTGTTTTCAGTGATGGTTGCTCACAATATGTCTAAGCATAGAGTCGAAATTTTGAAAATGTTCATCAATGATCCAATAAAACCTATTAATACGCTTCTTATACATACAATCACAAAACCGAATAGAACTGGGCAGGTTCCCCTACTTATAATGCCCATTTCCACCAAAAAAGGAGGGATTACTTTTTATTAAAGGAACTACATTCGACTACATCTCGGATGTTTACATGTTATTAGTGGTGGCAAACCTTAAGCTCAAATATGGATTGTTCTATAGTATATAATTTTGGCAAGTCCGGGGATAGTTTTCAAGGTCAACATAATATGATTCCCAATGTGATGATTAATATAACTTACAGTTTTAGGGGAGTATTATCACAAACGTGTCTGTTTTAAATCTATTTTAGCCCTGTTGGCCATCTTTGATTTTGGAGAGACCCAAATGTTAAACAGGATCAATGTTACTGTTTTTCACTATATAACTCTATGTAAAAAAGATGGCCGACAATGGCCATGTTTGAGCGAATCAAAAATGAATTTTGTTTAGGACCAACTACATATCATGCCGGTCATTTTGGTAAAGGCTCCGAATCAATATGAGAAACATTCCTGTAAAGTTTCATGAAATCAATCAATTAATTTTAAAGGAGTAGTCGTCGCAAACAAACAAATTGTACAGAGTGGCAGGCAACAGACGCCACATGGCATCCGCTCTGCTGATCTCTGATCATCAGTAACGATAAAAATAATTTTGAAAAAAGTTTACTTATGTTTGCTTCAATAAGAATTAGTTGTGCAAAATACATGTTTAGCAACACTTCAAGTGAATTTTAGATAGATTTAGGAAGTTTTTCAAAAGTAAATAATGAAGAAATCTCCCTAATTCAAGCCCAGATCTCCCTATTTCCGTGACCATTCTCCCTACTGCCCTGTTGGCAGGTATGCTACATAATGAATCAGCCTAAAGATAATAATGAGTACATACTTGTCCCTTTGTTTTGATTCTGACATACTTTGGTTGAACATCAATATCTATCAATGACGTGTCCAGATATCTGCAAGAGAAAAGCATGCATCATTGTAAAATGGTATAGTATGTACAACATCACACACAACCATCTTTTCTTTATCATGATTGCATTCAATCCTTTAAACAAGAATCACAAGTTTGTTTGTTTGTTTGTATGGTGTTTTACGTCATTTTGAACACATGCAAGGTTATATATGACGGTCGTTTTTTTTGAGTGGTGGAGGCAGACCACCCACTTTTCCTGGGTAAAACCAGTACTGTACACCTACAGCAATCCGTAAGAATCGACACTTCTTCACTTATAAGTCGAGCTCCCAGTGGGATTCGATCTAGCAGCGGGGAGGTTTACAACCCTCTTGTGAATAGGGATCAACTTGTATACATAGTGTCTTAGAAGCTGAGCTAAAGACAGCCATTAACTCTTTCAGACAAACTAATACAGCAGACGACTTATGTCAATGTGGTAACAAAGCCAAGCTTTTTTCCTTAAAGAAATCCCAGCGGGAAATCAAAGATGGAATTCACCGACGGAGGTCTGACAGTGATGCCACTTCATCAAAATGGTCTTGGCATATAAAACAGGAAATAACACTTATATGACTATTGATGGTTACTAGTAGTTATCACCTTCCTATCGTCCTATCGTAAATAGCTTGTCATATTCACAGATTCTGGTGTTCTGTATCATTCTTAGCACTTGTTAGGCCATATAGGATGGTCAATTTTTTTGTAATAGAGGCTGGGTAGAACCAGTACTGTATACCTACTGCCATCCATAAGAATCGACACTTTCATACTTGACAAGTCGAGCTCCCAGTGGGATTAAAACCCGCAGTGTTGAGAAAGTAAAGACTGCAAATTAGCAAAGACTGCAAATTGCACTTAAATTTTATGTTTAAGTCAAATAAAGGGCCATAATTCTGTTATAAATTAAGCAATCAATAATGGGTATTATAGAGGGAAATAAGGTCATCAGTTGCTATATTTATATGAAATTTGGGAACAACCCATTCAAAAGTGTTTGAGAAATTTCAAGTAATGTGCCGCGACATTACCGACAACGTGATTTCTATATAGCTCCACTTCACTTTGTGAAAGAGGGGATATAATAATAAAATCTTACTTGTAACAATGGTAATCCAGGATGTAATTATTTGAGGATTCATCTTCCGTCAGCGTAAATCCTATTCTGAAATTGACAGATAATGCATAGAGCTATCATGCAATATTGCAATTTAATAGTTGTACTTTTACAGAAAATAAGTGGTGTTATATTGGAATATGGATTGAAATGCGTAGTTTCGAGGCAAAAAAGTATCATATGTCATGGCAATGTTGTTTTTAGAACAATGATTTGACATTTACATGCAACATTAAAATAATAACTTAAATGGAGTACATCATGATTTTTCTAGAAATATCTTAAATTATAAAAATGTTCCAATTCATGATAAAACACTTATATCCATCAAAATATGATGTTGGAACCATATTGTTAAGGTTTAAACTTCGAATACACCATATAACAAGGACAGAATCGGGCATACAATGCTGAAATTAACCCTGGTGCGTAACCTAGGATAGCACGTATTGCTGTACAGAATGAATTTCCTTGCAACTAAGGGGTCATTTTTAGGATCAATAATTATGTTTTGGCGCTTTAAAATAAAAAATATCATTATTTGTCAATTTTAAGTCGGACCCCTAGACCCCTTTGAAAAGCCAGATGACAAAATGATTTTTTTATAGATCAGTGAATTCAATTTTTTTTTTTTAAAGTTCAGCTTGACAATTTGAAATATTTTGATGATATTCTGAGAGGGAGGAGAGCGGGGTAAAACTGAGGAAACGAGGGAAGGAGAAGATATATCTGTTAAATATAAATATCCCTAGGTTTTTGTTATGCTAAATCAAGTAGAACATGAGACAGTACTGAATCATTTTAAAGATCCAGTGTAAGTGACTACAACCTTGAACTGACCTTCTGTCCTGAAAATGAATATTCATCCGAAGTTTGATCTGAGATGAACATGAATTATGTGCAGTTCAAAACAATTAAAAACAAGAAATGTTTGCAAAACATATATGCCCCCATCAACTGCTACATTTTTTACATTTTTTTTTACCAGTGTGCCATTACTCGAGGTGTTTCAGGGGCAATAATGCTGGTAATCAAATTTGACCGTGACATTGTGAATAAGTTTCATGACGACGGGATTTTAAATACAACCTTATTGGTTTTCTTACCAATCCAAGGACCATACCTAAGGTGTTTCTGAAGCAAGCAGGCCGGCTATTGGACTTGATCTAGACATTGTCTAAAACAGTGGCCAATTTTCATACCGACTGGATAAAAATGAATGAAATTAGAGAGCGGAAACCAAAAACGGGACTGACTGACTGATTCATCAACAGACCGACCAACCAACCAACAAGTGCAAAGCAAAATACCACATCTTAGAATGAAAATAGACAAATAACATCATTTAACTCTCCATAGTGTGTGTGTGTGTGTTTGCATGTGTGTAATTCAAAGGTTTATAGTCCCTCTAGCATATTAACCAAGGGAGAATATCCAAGGTTGGCCATTAGATGTGGGCTATTTTGTGGTGCACTGATTGTATGCAATATTTTGATAATTAACCCAAGCTCTGTCCTGGCTTGGATTGAACACGCGATCCCTGGGTTACTAAGCCATGATACTACCTTACACACTCTCCACACTTTCAAGCAAATTATCTTATGGTAGAGCCTGTATATTACTTCTGACTCGACCATATTTATTTATTATGTTAAATTAACATACAAATGAGCAATTCAATTATTTTGAAACTATTTATCATAAAAGAACAAATCTAAAAACTGTTTGTTAAAATAATGCTTACTTAGATTCGTTAACATTCAATGGGCGTCCATCCTCAGCGAACATTCGTCTTGGAGGTTTAGGGGGATTCTTGAGTTCTCTGAAAGACAATAGCAAATTAATTCTCAGATTATCTTGACTCAGCAATGTCTGATTGGCAATAGATTCTATTTCTAGGACACTCTTATTCCAGGGTTTATGTTATTGACTATCTACTCTGGAAATGGAATCAGCATTAAACATATAATCTCATACAAGAAAGAAACCACATTTATGTTTAAATAATAAAATTCATTTGACACTTTCTTTTTTAAAAAAGAAAGCATCTAATTTTGTATAAAGTTCTCTTTTCAAATTCATGGTGGTCGAAAATGTGTCTTTTACACTTCTGTTATCATTATCATTCCAGGGTATATTACTGTTCGTACTACGGTGATGGGAACAAAATGTAAATATACAATTTCAATTGTAATTTGTCATTTATGCTGTTTTAAATGGTGGTAGTGAATGGTAAAACTTACCAAAAAAGTGCTAATGAACTTCCTGGAATTTGCAATTTACTACCAGCATAAACACAGAAAAAATATGAATCAATTCTTAACTTACAACTATATTGCTACCGGTAGTCACAAGTTTCTAATTGTTCTCCTGGGTGAAGTTTATAAATATATAGCAAAGTCTATTAAGACTCATTTAATAAAATATTTCGGGCATAGCCCTTCATCAGTTGGATAAAACACACAATTTTACAACTACATTATGAACATGGCCATATTGAACATCAACATAATAATAATAATGGACGTATGCTTATGGTTAGTTTAGTAAACATTACGCATTTACAGAAACTGACAAGGCAATTCCAATAATAAACTGAGCGAAACAGAAAAGACCGAGTGATTATCAGGCCTTCATTTGTTAAACTGAGTGGAACAGAAAAGACAGAGTGATGATAACATTCATATGAATATTTATTACACTAGTGTATATGATATTTACATCACTGATTTATTACACTCCCACATAGCAAGTTTGTGATAAAATGAACAATAAAAGGTTTCTATGTCTGAATTGAACACTAATTAGCGATAAGTGGTTTTCTTATACAGTCAAACTCCACTTCTTCAAACAGCAGGGGACCGTAAAAATATCATTAGAGATATCTATGTGTCTGAAGTTTGCAACCGACAGTCAACAGTATCCGATATTAATTGTGTCCAAATATTTGTACCATTCTAATAATTGCTAGTAGATGCTATGCTGTGTGGTGTGTTATTGTGTAATCTCTAGCCTATGAGTCCACCAGTGCCTGTTTTGCACGTAGCAAACTGAGGAATACTTACTCTTTCTTCTTGTCTCTGTTTTTAATTTCCTCCATCTTCTGATGAGTTTTTATCCTTGATTCTGGTGTGAATGCTGATTTTTCATCAAAAAACCTATAAGCATACAATTAAGTAAATATAATACTGATCCAACAACTCTCACAGTAATGAGTGGAGCATATATTGAAATGTCAATACCTTTTAAGTCCCAATCTCATTAAAATCATATCCTAATTATGCTTTGATACTCTCCGCTATTGGATCTGACCACATTGCCTTTGAGGTCACGTCAGATCAACCTTTCATCTAACCAATATTCATAAGAAGATCAACTAAATTCAACCAATGAAATTGTGCATTTTATATGCACTTCAGATGACATTCGAGTGAACTGAACAGACGAAAATCTACATAAAACACATAGATCTATATCTGAATAAAGATAAAGACTTTGTGTGCTATTGCTGTGTTATTGCATGATAAATTCAAAGACATGCACTAAATGGCATGTTTTACATCAAGATACGAAGAAAATCATGGGTGCTGTCGTGTATTTTGAAAATATATATTCCACCAAAATTATTTCGACATTAGCCTAAATTGTATGCCATAGTACATGTGGCCCGATTAGCTCAGATAAGAGCGTACTCGACCACTTTTTTCCCCCAGTAAATATTCAATAATGGTTGGTGTATTATGTTTGTCAACGCAATCCGTTTGTGTTTTAAAAGCTAAAAACATTGTCTATTTCAATACCAAGCGTAGACTGCTCCACAGCGTTTTACTGAAATGCGACATGCAATTTTGTAGGCTGAAATCTGATTGGCTATTCGTAAGGTCAATCTGACATGACCTCCAATGCAGTGTTGTCAGATCCTTAGTAGTGTAGAGTATCGTAGCATGATAAAGGGTCTGATTTTAATGAGATTGTTTACGTCCTAAACATGCACAGGAATCATGACATTATCTGTGAGAACTACATATAACTACGACATTATATACACGTGTAGTGATTGTAATTCCGAGAATGCAAACCTTAACTTTATTCTGATGCTTTAAACGTTATTGGTAAAATAAGGGTTCAGTATCTAACATATTGCAAGACAGTGGGCTTGGAGCACTTTAATCATCGTAGATATATAAAGTGGTTTATAGAACACTTTTCCTTAGCCTTGGGCGTTGAACAGATCAATTTCAGAACAGATCAGAGTCTCGTGTATCAGTTAAAAAATCAGAGGAATCTATTCGTTAGCAAGAGTAGCAGGTTCCTGGATTCCTTCCCTCTCTCTCTGGGATGGCTCTAAATAACCTATACTGTGTTGATGAGCCGTTAAACAACATTCTATTCCGAAGAAACAGAACTCAATGCAAATACTTAATGCTGAGACCTTTGCCAATGTCAAATTGCCAGGATGGGAAAGTAACACAAATGTTATCCTTTCTTCTTCAAGAAAGTGAGACAAATACGGTACCAGTATAGTTCATATAATCATAGTGCGACTAACTTACTCTTTATCTTCTTTCAGTTCCTTATCTAATTCTTCCATTTCTCTCTTCCTTCTCTTCTCTTTATCCCTGGAATTAAAAAAGTTGACAAAAACATAACAAAACAAACTTACATGAATATTACATGCATGAAGGTATGTTTAACCTGCATAACCTTAGCATCATTTATACTACTTTCAACATTGTTTCGTTTCTTTATAAACAAAGTAAGCCTTGTAGCACACATTTTAATATAGATATACTTGTGTCACCTGCCATGTGCTTATTTAAATATTTAAAGTTATGAGACCTAATAACAAATAGATAGGAAATTGAAATTAACTAAATTTCAGGTGGCACAGTGCGGAAATATCACAACATATTTATTGCCTGTCTTTAAACACACATATCATGAAGAGTTTTATGCATACACGTTTCATTTATGTCAAAACCAATCACAAATGTATTTCTCTTTCTAATGATGATATTTTCCTTACCTTAACATTTTAGGCAAAAGAGGAGTTTGAATGAAAGTTTCACTACATCAATTGCTTTGTTATTAGGTCTGTGGTTATTAGCTAGGTCAGGCCACATGTTAAAGTTTCAAAAAAGGGACACAACTCTGCAGGAACGAAAGACAGATTTACTGAATAGTGTAACGACATTCCTTGGGATAAGATAAAAATGTTTATGAAGTTTCATGAACATAGGTCAAATACTTTTCAAGTTATGACCAAGGTCAGGTTGAAGGTTAAAGTGTGACAGACAGGCGGCGACGAAGAAGTATGAGGACAGACGATACAAAGTGATCCCTAAGTGTCTGCTATGCTACACAGGTGACACAAATATTAGCTATGTAGTACACATTAAAAAAAAGCAATTTAATAGCAATATCCCTCGACCAGTGCATTTGAAGGACGTCTCATTTGAAAAAAACTTTATTTTCGAGTATTGATAGTAATGGCTGTTATTCTGCGTGATAAAAAAGACAAATCTGAAATGGCACCAACTAGTCAGTCTAATAATAATATATATATCTTCCCCAAGTTCATTCCGGCATCCCAAATTACATAATTTTAAACAGGAAGAAAAAGATAACACCCTCACTCTTCATTTATGTCTGTATACCAAGATCCATCAAAACCAGGTTTCTTCTCTTCTTCTTTTTCCTTGTTTTTCTCTTCTCTCTCTGCCTCGTGTCTTTCTTCTTCTTTCTCCTTTTCCTGAAATACAAATCTTACCACTCAACAAGGGGTATGATATTCAAAACGACTTCTAACACACAGGGAAGGGATGACTGTTCAAACGTATTAAAAGGAATACATCAGGTTTTTTCTAGAAGACGCTAACATGTTAACCCTTAACCTGCTACATATATATAACGGACTGTTCTTTCTTTGAATTAAGTCCATTCCATTTTATATGTGACAAAGGGTTACTCGCAGGCTGATCTAAGTTTACAATGGACGCAAAGGCTATTATAGTCGTGCTTAGCCGGTTACGGGTTAAATATATCCCAATTCATGATAAAGCTGTCATAGCAATCAAAATATTGTTTTAGCTCCCCGTTGTTCAGGTTTACACGTTTTATTCGCCATATATTTTGAATGAAATCTTGGGTAAAATGCTTAGATTAGTTCTGGTGTATAACCTAGGATACAAGATATTGAAATTAATTTCCAGTCATGTATAGGTTCATTCATTATGCTTATGTCCTTTAGAATAGAAAATATCATTATTTGTCCATAGCAAGGATCAAGATTGCTTAAAATTGCTAAAACTAGATTTTATGCGTGCAATTATGTATGACTTTGTCCGAAAACAGATCGGGAATCTATTGAACTTGATAGTGCTTCTATTGTTTAATGCCACAATATTGTCGTGAAAACTGACGTCAATATTGATCTGTGCTATTTTAAGATGAAGGGGAATCATCATGAAAAGCCTATGTATTTAATGTAATTATCAACTATCTATAAAATAGATGTGTATTTATAATAGAAGAAGGTGGTGTTTTTACCAAGGAATGAATGAAACGGGGTTTTACATCATATTAAGTTATATTGGGACAGCAACCTCAGACGGATATGAGATGAAGGATGACGTTTCCCATCAGACAAGCGGGGCAGAGGTCTGTAGCTCTCAAGTCCAAGGCCTTATCGCCTGAGCTACCATGGTCGCTGTTACCAAAGGAATCAAAAAGGATGATCGGGTGACCAAGAACACTTTGGTAACGATGATAATAAGAAACATAAGTATGATGAATATGATGAGGATGATGATAATAACCATCACAAATTAAGAGATAACCAAGCTAAGATTTTCAATCTGGGAAGGTATTAGAGTGGTTTTACGGTCTGAAATTTCCTTTTACGGCGATGCGGTAAAACCAACCACATACCGTCCCAGATTGAAAATCTTAGCATGACTACCTCGATCCTAATGCTTTTCCATTCAAATGCTACGAATATAAAATAAAATCATAAATACACACTTGTTTTTTTACGAAAACTCAAATTCCTGGATGCCAGCATTTTGTTGAAGTCATCCATGACGTCGTTTGTAACAACATTATGTGACATCACATATTTTTCAGATGGTAAATGGGGGGTTTTACGGTCGCAAATTTGAGACGTTAGCCAATAGAGCAACGTGTTACATAATAGTTGCATTAGAATTGTTGTTTAATGGCTCGTCAACACATTATTTTAGGTTAGTAATGGCCGCATCAGAGAGACGAAAAGGAAACGTAGAAATCCCAGAACCCTGCCCAACTCTTACTATGGAATAAATGCTTATGGCTCTTTAATGAGCCGGAATAATAGACAAGGCTGATGTTGTAGATGATGATGATACTGTTGATGATGATTATAGGATGTATTACCACCAGTCTTGTGTAATTATGATTTAAAGAAACTAACCCTCCAAATAACGGCAAAATTACACTACAAAACAAACAGTTTATATACTGAGCAAAAATAGAAACGTCCCCAACTTTACCCATAGATTTAGACACAGTGAAATTATATTTTATCTAATCTTATATGCCAATACCTTTGTTAAAAGCCAGCACTGTCATGAAAACAATTTTCTTTGAATCAAACTTGTGGGCAAACTTATTCCCCTAGATTTGGTTTAAACAGCATTTCTGGGTCTTGTGGTTAAAACTTTGAGTTAACACAGTTTTGTTATATTGAAATAAACAGCGAATGACCTCATCACCACAAAAACAGAGAAAAGACGCTGATCTTTTCACTCATTTTTGCGCCATACAGCTTTCAAGAACGAATATTTTCAGATTACCTCCCTTTATAATAAAAATATAGTGATTTCGCAATTTGAATAAAACATGTTTTAGCAGCAACAGACAAACTTTGGTTTTTGATGATTATTAATATTGATCAGAATGATTGAGTGATAAGTATAAAATGATGAAATTGTATCTAGATTGGTGTACAAAGTGTAACAAAGTCAACCCTATGCAAATCACAGCTTAAAAAAGGGACTTTTCTATTTTTGCTGAGTATATATCAAAACTCTATCCAGGTGTTCAATACATATAATAATGTATAGGTGCCATTAGAAGTAAAGGTTTATTCACGGGTTCTTAAAACCTTGTATGACTATGCGTAAAATGAATTATGAGCTGGTGACTCTAAATTTTACCTCCAGTTTTGGGGGTTTGGACTGGCTGGTTCAAGCCGTTTATATTGTGTATCGCTAGAGTTTGGATTCTCAAAATGTGTCAGTTAAATATATACTTTGTCAACAGTAGGTTTAGAAACGGTGTACAAATGTTGTCAAATTTGGCTGTTTTTGGCGGGATAGCTACTTTTAGTCCTCATCCAACAGATGAGGTTGATGTTGCAGATGGCGATTATGATAATATTGATGATAACAAGAATATATAACCACCATCTTGTGTAATAATGACTAATACAGCAAGAACTTACCCTTTGTTTTTTGTATTCTAACTGTTGCTGTACTATTCTTGCGCGTATAACACCATAGTTCTAAAAACAAAATCATATGTTAGATACATTGTTGCGAGAACCTGCTTGGCTGGGGATGGTAAAATCAAACTGTGAAACATTTGTTTGTGGATGCAATTCAACACCAGACTGTACATAAAAAAGACAGTGTTTACAATATTTAACACAAAAAATGTAACTTGGTATAATCATTTTTCAGTATTTATTAATAGATTATGGTTCCATAGTCATGGTAGTAAATATATGCATATGAACATTGTTAATAAAAGTATATTTTGGGCCTAAATTATTTGATTCCAAACTTATAATGTTTATAAATGTCTGAACTTTCAAATCGTGACATTACAGTTAATGATATCCATGTCAATGACGCCTCCAGGAAGTTAAAAAAATGCAAAAATGTAAACAAAAATTATGTTTTTTTATATATCAGAATCAGATCATACATTAGACACTTTTGTAAAAGCATTTTCATTATATTTTTTTAAAAAAAAAATGTAACAATGATTTATCAACATGAAATTTCATACCTGGATGGCTTTTATTCTCTCAGACTTTTCCACCAAAATGCCATCTAAGCGCTGCAATATAATAAATGTTCACTATAGCGGCCCGGCATAAATATTCCTTCCATAATGTATTAGAGTGGGTGACAATATTTCCTGTGATACAACGGGTAGCATTAATGCTGCAATAGTGAAAGTGGCAATATTCCTGCAATACTAAATGCTAAATTATTCCACTAATGCAGGAATTTTCTGTATAATCTATTCCTGAACAGAATTGCCTCTTTGATTTCCGTAACCATTTAAAATATCGGATTACGGAAATCGACGAGATAGTTCCATTGTTTGGTGGCGTCGAGAGAAGACCAAGTTAACATACATCATCATCATACAATTTATCATATGACTACGTTATATATAGGAAGCTACAAGGGAGCTTCATGGAAAAATGTTCTTTATGAGGCTTTTTTTGGAGTTATGTGATAAATAGAATCTTACATTCATGCTTATTTAATATTACATTTATTAAACTTGTTGAATAAAATTGATATGATGCTCAGCACAGCCTCGCATCATATAGTTGTATCAAACTCGTTTAATAAATTCAGTATTAAACAGGCACTCATGTAAGATCCTCGATGTATATACTCAAATGTGTGACTCAGTGGATTTATGTTACATACAATTATGTTATGATGACCTTTTGTATGTCGCACAAACTTTGATAGGAACATGTCAGGTCCGTGTATCAATTTTTTTTAAGATCGTGTTACAGATCGCAATAGTAGAAACACCAAAACCATCATTTCAACACAAAGAAAAACATGTTTGTTCTCTTTTTCTCTTAATTTTACTTTTGTTGAAATAAAAACCTTATCTGTGCAAACTACTCCTATAACAAAACATAATAAATACCTCCAGCCTAGTGAGAGTGGCAATAACGTATTCTTTATAGCCTTCATACTGGGCACATGGATTTCCGGTCAAATATCTGAAACAAAGACAAATATGCAATTTCATACTGGGCACATGGATTTCCGGTCAAATATCTAAATAAAGACAAATATTCAATTTTCATACTGGACACACAGGTTTCCGGTCAAATATCTAAAACAAAGACAACTATGCAATTCATACTAAACAGATAGAAAGCTTTGTAAAAAAACAGTGACAACAAAAGCTGTATGAGTTTAATATTCCTATACACTGCAGTCTTCCCCATATTTTCAATGGCCTCAGTGAGTAGGTCAGTTTAGCCTTGAGTTAAGCCTTGAGCTACAGACCTCTGCACTGTGTGGTTTCGCCCACTGGCGGTGTCCTTTGTGGTTTTGCCCACTGGCGGTGTCCTGTGTGGTTTCACCCACTGGCAGTGTCCTGTGTGGTTTTGCTCACTGGCGGTGTCCTGTGTGGTTTCGTCAACTGGTGGTGTCCTGTGTGGTTTCGCCTACTGGCAGTGTCCCTGTGTGGTTTCGCCCACTGGCAGTATCCCTGTTTGGTTTCGCCCACTGGTGGTGTCCCTGTGTGGTTTTGCCAAATGGCGGTGTCCTGTGTGGTTTCACACACTGGCAGCGTCCCTGTGTGGTTTTGCCCACTGGCGGTGTTATGTGTGGTTTCGCCCACAGGCGAAGCCATGTCATCAGAAACGTCATCCTTTATGTCATCTACCTCTCCGGTTGTTGTCCTAATATGATGCGTTAACGGAACGTAAAACCCCAATTTAGTCATTCATTCCCCACATTTTCCGTAGAATACTGGTCTAGGCCAGGGTAATTTATGTACACTATCAGAAAAGATGACTGCCAGCTTTAATTTGTTATGACCCAATGTGTTTTGATAAGTTTTCTGAAACTGAACTGCATCGGCAATGAAGACAGCCACATTAGCTAGATTATCAACACTTGCATGCAAATAATCACACTGGCTTTTCCGATGTCTATTGAGACAGTCTTAATAAAAGATAATGTGAAATTTCAATGTCTATTGAGACAGTCTTAGTAAAAGATAATGTGAAATTTCAAACACTTTTTCAAAATCAACATATGAAAGATATTTTTTTTAACGCAAGCTGATTGTTGTGACTTGTTTAAATGATGGTATCATACATGGAAGTTTTTGTCGAAGTAGTGGTAAGGCATGTGAAACTTTTGAAAAATCTTAGACACAGATGCCTAGCCTTAAATACTCACAATTCCTTGAAGTGGTAGAGATCTTTAAGACATTCTATACTGGTCAAGTCACCAACAAAGTTCACGGTCAGATCTAGCTTCTGTAGAGATTCACAGCCTGAAGATGGATATGAAAATAAGCGTTGAATCAAAAACACAAGATTAACTGTAGACTTGGTTTTAACTTTTACCATACCTACATGGAGAAAAATCTCCCCATTTTTGGTGCTAACTCAAAACCAAAACATGTTTTTTCAGAAGCTGGAATAATCTTGCTTAAATAAAATAATTTACTTATATGAAAAATACATGTTTAAAAGGTATATACCTATGTGAAATTCAACTACAATTTGTGATTATTTCAAAGGCAAACAATGCGAAAATTAGCCCGATAAAGAAGCTCTGTTTCAACCCAGATCTCCCTTATTTTATACTTCTTAGACAAATCCTCTTATTGGTGAGACCAATCTCTCTATGTCTAAGAACACTCACCCTATTTCTGAAAACAATCACCCTATTTCTGAGAACAATCTCCCTATTTCTGAGAACAATCACCCTATTTCTGAGAACAATTTCCCTATTTCTGAGAACAATCACCCTATTTCTGAGAACAATCTCCCTATTTCTGAGAACAATCACCCTTTTTCTAAGAACAATCTCCTTATTTCTGAGAACAATCTCCCTATTTCTGAGAACAATCTCCCTATTTCTGAGAACAATCTCCCTATTTCTGAGAACAAACTCCCTATTTCTGAGAACAATCTCCCTATTTCTGAGAACAATCACCCTATTTCTGAGAACTATCTCCCTATTTCTGAGAACTATCTCCCTATTTCTGAGAACAATCACCCTATTTCTGAGAACTATCGCCCTATTTCTGAGAACAATCTCCCTATTTCTGAGAACAATCAACCTTCTTCTGAGAACAATCACCCCACTTACTGACTTGTTACATATATATCACTGTTATGAAGAGAGTTAAACTGCAGTGATTGGCAACATATACCAGTAACTGTCAATTAAATCATGAACTGTAGGATGGTCACTGAAATTCCTTTTGTATTTGCACAGGTGTAAACCTTTTAATTGAAAATAACACCTGTCAGAATAAATGGCAGACAGCTGAAACGAACATACTATAAAACAGTTGGTCTCATCTCGTTGTCTGGGTTAAAGACCTCGATGGGCTACACCAATCTCGATGTTTAAATCAACCAACTCGATGAGAACATACTCTATCTATTACTTACCTTCTAAGTTTTCAAACCTCTCTACGTTGTTGAGGGCTAAATTTAAATACTCCATTTTCTTCAATCTGCCCACATTTTCTGAAAAAACAGATGGAATAAAAGTAGCAAAACATATTATATCATATAAAATCAATGTGAATGCATACAAAACTATAAATGCATTTAAATTTTAGCCAAACATGTTTTCTGAGGAAATGTGCTTTTTGGTAACTTAATAACTTATAAATTCAAGCTTACCTATTTTTGTATTAGATTGTTTTGCAATAAAAGTTTATCCAATTTTTGTATCAGACTGCTATGCATGGCCAGACTTACCTATCTTTGGTATCAGATTACTTTGCAGGTACAAAATCTTCAAATGTTTACACCATTTGTCCAAGTTTTCAATCCTACAAAAAATACAGAAAAGAATGTCGATTAACTTAAGTCTTGCAGGATCACTTCAATTTTCTAGAAATGGTCACATATGCGAAATATATTCAAAAAAATTATAGATAAACAGAAACAAACATAATTATAATGTCAATTCCCACAGACATTAATGCAAGCACACCTGGTATAAGCCGAGACAAATACTATCTTGCAGATTGGTTATTTTTTTGTTTACAAGTGTACATAATTCTTACATCAAAGAAAATAGTTTAAAACCAGATGTTAAAGGCAATGTAGCGACACAGCCAAACAAGCTCTGTTATTGAGAGTTCTGAAAAACTTGGAAAAAGGTGAAAGAATTATCAAAATCGGATGATAAACAATAAAGATATGACCATTTAAAGGTTGTTCTAAAACGAATATGGGAGCCGCCATTATTAGAACTATGACGTCATAGTTCCATATTACCATATATGGAATATTGATAAATATAATTTAAAACGAAGAAAATCACTGCAAATGAATGAATACAATTGTTGTCATTTTTCCCCTATAAATCAGTAAATTTTCATATTTATAAATATTCCATATATATTCATTTATAACCGTGAGTCATAGCTCTCAAAATGGCCGCTTCCATATCCGTTTCAACAGAAACTTCAAATGATCATATCTTTTTTATTTATCATCCGATTTTGATAATTCTTTCGCCCGTATTCAAGTATTTCAGAACTCTCAATAATACAGATGGTTTGGCTGTGTCGCTACATTCCGTTTAATTCTAAACAAAAATTGACATCGCCGCAGCTGAGTATTTACACTGAATCTTGATTATACTTGTACTGTCATGAATAATTACGACTCTTTTCAAACTGACTGACAAATTCTTACTTCTCAACATTCTCTTGATGTAGTGATATTTCTTCAAGTGAAAATATGTCCCCTTCATTGTGCTCAGCCTTCTTCCTCACTAATTGTTCTGTGACTGTTTGAAGAAACAAAATCGCATAAAATGTCACTGTTAAATAGAAAATATATTGTCGTTACTGACTTTTGACCTAAGTACCCCCAAAAGCAATAGGTTTCCTCATCTCACCAAGGGCAATGTACCGTTGACATTTAAGGAGTTAACACACTGAATGCATATATTTCTCTGAGGTCCTAGCAACCTTGACCTACTGACCCCAAAAGCTTGTGTGGTCCAGTGAATAGCAATGAGTGTCGTTGGCATGCTATGGGGCAAGACACTTGCCATCAGTATATTAGCCAGCAACCGTGCAGCCGCCTTTTGCACGGCCGATTTTGAAAAATAGCAGCCAATATTTGGAGTAGTGGGTGGGGTAAAAAAAAAAAGGTTTTTTTACTAAACAACACTTCTAAACTCTTACTTTCTCAATATTGTGATGTTTTGTATACATTTGTAGAAGAAAGATGATCTAAAATGCACCTTTTTTCGCCTTTATCTGTGAAAATAAATTAACCTAGAGACACCCACTTGTCGCGAATTGGCGCGGAACGCGTGTCAGCTAATTATTTTGCACACCCAGTTCTTGAATTTCTGCCTACCGGTAATACTCTGTTTTCCGTTATGCTTGTCCATTGGATGAGGACATAAACCAGATGGTTTATGTTGGTATTTGAGTCTATTCTCTTAGCAGTTTAAAGAACCCTAGGAATCTAAACTTGTTAAATGTTCCCGGTTCCTATATATCTTTCCGCTATCTTTTGAGCGTCTCTAAGTAATCTATAAGTTCATTTAATATTCAATTCGCAAAAGCAATTCCTCCTCTCACCAAGGGCAGGTTATGTTTCTATGCAGTTTTATGAAGTGGGATGGGTGTTATGCTTTCGAAGTGACCGTGTGAAATGTAAAATTGTTTACAGAACGATGCATGGACGGAAAACACTACACCAAAAGTGATTGAAACCTCAAAGGTACAGTTTTGCCGGGGATGCCAGTCAAAACGTCACCAAGTTAAAAACGTCTCCTGGTCAAAACGTCCCCATATTGGTCCGAACGTCCCCATATTGGTCCAAACATTCCCTTTCTGTATTTTCAAATAATCAATACGACCCCACAAAAATATCCCCTATTAAATACTTACAATAGTTTGTTTTGTTTTAGCAACTGTGTTATGATATTTTTTAGGTGTTTAATTTACTAAAATACCTTCTTTATTTATTTTTGGCAAGTATTAACTGTATTTATTGACTTTCATTAATAATTAAATTGTTCAAATACTTTTTTTAAAGGGGGACATTTTGACAAATTGTTTTTATCACAGACCTAATAATAAAACAAGAGATAAACGCCTAGTGGCGTTAAAGCCAGGTTTTCGAAAATATGAAAGATAAGTGCCTGTGTGTTTTGCTAAACTACAAAAAAATTATTCCCCACCCCCATCCGAAACTTAAACAAAAAGGTATATTGTGGATAAAGTAGGTCACAGTGACCTAGTTTTCAGGGTATGTCAGTGGTTAATGGGAGTAAGGTGCTGTTAAAGTTTGATGAAGATCGGACATGGTAATGCGGAGATATAACAAAATCTTTATTTCCTGACCCCACCCCATGCCGAAACTTAAACAAAAAGGTATATTTTGGAGAAAGTAGGTCACGGTGACCTAATTTTGAGGTTATGGTCAGTGGTTAATGGGAGTAAGATGCTGTTAAAGTTTGATGAAGATCGGACATGGTAATGCGGAGAAATATAGAAAAAACAAAATGTGGACGTCCACCGCCCGCCCGGTTTACGCCAATCTATAAGCCGATTTTTCCCCAAAAAAAGAGGCTAAAAATTAAAATTGAGTACAACATTTTTATGACGAGTACAAGTTGAACAATAATTGTGGGTAACCAAAATGAGTTACAGTATCCTCGGCCTCTTAGTTTTCGCACACTAAGCGATAATTGGTATCATAATATCAGTGAAAAGAATACAGTTAACCTAATAAGATGCTAGATGGAATAAACTATTCAGTCTGCAGCAAAAGCTACCTAGACAATTATCAAATTTAATTTACTTTTCATCTGATAAGTTTGTAAATGTATGACCTACATATTTTTTCTTACGGTAAGCGGCTTTAGTTTTCGCACACTTAATTTAATTAGTTTTTTCCCCCAAGATGCAGTGTTTTCATACGGGTAATTTTATGCAAATCAGTTAACCTAATTTTATGTAAAATTGCCAACACAGAAAAAATAGCAAAGTATCCACTATTATTTCACTTTAAAAGAAGAAAACAATGCCTTGTATTTGCTTTGTGTTGTTTTAAAGAAAAAAATACATTCATCATCTCGGAAAAGAATAGTTTGTAAATTGTTTACATCTGCTTTGTTCAAAACATGGCAGCCAACTTAGGTCACATGTCAGTCACGAAAGTTTTGGGGCAAACGGTTATGAAATAACCACTTGCCAGATGGCTTTTTTACATAAACACCGATATTGCATCATCGTTTTTTGCAGGTACCCGCCATTGACTTGACCCAATTCCATTTCTTATTTACGATGAAAGATTTGATAAAAACGCAATTTGTTGATGGCTACAAAAAGATAAAAGATCAGATCCATATAGTATTGCAAAATAATATTAATATTCCTGAATTTCTTTTAATGGAAGGTATTTAATGATAAATACACCGCTAGATGGAGGAACATGCGAAATAATAATGTCCGTAGAGCTGAAAATCGCTTCAATTTTCTTTTTGATGTTTTGAACGATAGCCTTAGCAGACGGACATCAAAAGGGATGACGGAATTCAAACAAGAAACGCGCGCATACGTCATTTCCTGAATCGTCCGAAATCACAAGGTGTGCGAAAACAGATGGTTCGACGATACAAGTTGACTTAAATACGAATTCATCCGGAAGCATGTAGAAATAAATAGGGGGACGTTTTGACTATAAAAAAAAGGGTGGGATGTTTTGACCCAAAAATAGGATGTTTTGTCCAATTTGGGGATATTTTGACTGTAATTCAAAGTAGGCCAAAAATTGTCAAATTTCTAAGACTACGGTTAACATAATTTCGATCTGTGTTAGACCCATTTAAAAGTGTTTTCAAATAAAGTTTTACTACCGCTCTTCGGTCATAAGTATTTCCTGGCTATCAAAAAGCTGGCAGAAAAATGAAATGTATACCGCATTTAGAGACCGGTTTTAAAAATATGTTTATTTTTTTTGTAGAAACCACCATTGGCAACACCACCACAGCATGCACTGGCACCAGCTTCGCAATATAATTTTATTTATTTTTTCTGTGATCTGAAACAGGGCCGAGACATACATAAATATCCCTCACTTAGACCCAATACTTACTTAAAACCATTTTTGCTTGAGTCAGGATGTTTTTGATTGGTAGTTTATGCTTAAATCCTACAATTACGATAAAAACATGCTAGAAAAATCTGAAAAACATATCAAAACACGATTTGTTTACATGTGCTATATGCGACTCACCAGTAGAGAGCTCTATCAGAAAAAAGGATAAAAACTAACCGAAAGGAAAGGAACGAACCGAAAGTTCTGGTGGTTTCGTCTACAAACAAGTTCTCTGTATGGTACACGTTTCCGTCACAATTGACGATTACAACGCGGGTTGGCTGCGCATTAATTAATATCGTCTACATACAGTTTCGTCTACTTTGCTAAGTGGTTTCGTCTACATGTGGTTCCGTCTACATGATTAATATATAGTGAGCATTTTGTGCTGTGCTACCGTTTTTGTGAAGAATTAATTGACGATTTCAAATCATAGTTAACTGGCAATCCAACGTAAACAATTATTTCTTACTGTTTTTTTTTTAAAATAATAACCGAGTCTGTTGTGTTTGGTATATATATAGTGAGAGGGATTAACTCAAAGCAATACAAGTTGTTTTATTATTATGATTTTATTAAAAAATAATTTAAAATATTTATACAAATATATTCTTCGTCAAAAATATACAAGATATTTATTATAATGATTTTATTATACACTTTAATACTTGTACATGACATTAAAACGCATGGTAGATCGTAGAACTAATGGCACTCCACTTGCAATACGCTAGGTAATTTTAAAATGTTTAAACAAAAACGTTGTAACTGGATTTAATTGTTAATCTGTGGCACATTACGTACAGCTTCATATAGTCACAAGCACGGTTAAAAAGTCCATCATAATTTCAAAACTAACATCCATTTGTTCACAGGCCTACATGTATTTATTATTTAAGTGTGAGAACCATAGCTCTTACGGTTTTATATTTTGTACCTACCACAGAGCTATGACGCGGCCTTTAGGGAATATAGGTGGAGTATGTGGCACGACTCCGTCCACACTCTCCGGCGATGTTTCTGAAGACATACACAATGACTGCATAAAAGACGCATTTCAGTTGATTAAACCTTACATGCATGAAACTATGTTTCCAAATACGGAATGCGATTTCAGACGAGAGCGAGACATTTCGAAATAAAAACACTGATTCCATAAAAAAAACATGTCTGAACATATATAGTTGTTACAAAAAAAGACTAGACCTGCGTGATATCCTTCTCTTTGGTGAATTTTATGCATGGACGCGTGGTATTTAAGGTTAAGATAATTGAAATTAGTCGGTTGTTTATGCAGGCATTGCGTGTTGTCTTCAGAAACATCACCGGGAAATGCGGGTGGGGTCGTGCCGCATATCTACCTATATTCCCTATACGCCGTGTCATAGCTGTGTGGTATATAAAGAATAGAAAACCATAAGAGCTATAATTCTCACAGCTAGATGTGGCTGGGCTTTGGTGGTATGTATACCTGCTTCTTGTTTAACGCAGAGATGGGCGGGATTGCTTCACTCATACATCCCTACCCCAAACCCCCGCTTGGATACCACTCCCCCGCTCCTATCACCCTACTTCCATTCACACCATTCTTCATACCCCCATGAATATCCCATTCTATGTTATGTTTTTGAGAGGACGCAAGGACTTTTTCAGGTGCAAAACTAAGTCCCGACCTTGACCTTGAATGTAAAGGCCAAATTTCAGACATTTATTGACGTCCCATAATCCTGCTTTAGCTTCCTTCCAAGACTCCTCTCATCTTCAAAAAGCTTCCTACACAATTTCAGCTTCTAACCTCGAACGGTCTGAAAGACGTTCCCGCCCACAAGCCATTTTCAGGCAAAAAAGCTAAGTCCTGACCTTGACCTTTATAGTGAAGATCAATTTTCAGACCCTTATTGACATCCTTCATCCTCAACTTCCAATACAGTTTCAGCTTCTTACCTCGTATGGTCTGGATTGAATTCCGTCCGCATTTAAATTTCAGAGAAAACAAACGAGTCCTGACCATGACATTCAAGTTCAAGTCAGGTTTCTAATATTTAATGAACATCTGTTGACCTAATCAACATTTCTGCGAAGACGCAATGGATTTGTAATATATCGAGCAGCCTACGAGGAGTTACGTCCACAAGGGCGTGACGGTCGGAATGACGGAAGGAGTGACGGACGGACCACTACGAAAACAATATATCCGGTTTCCGATTTTTTCAAAAATCGGAATAATTTATAATAATGATAAAAAAAACGGATAACATTTAGTCAGTCCGACATATGGTCCTCATACAAAATCATATTTACAGTATTTACACACATTTGTTGAAACAATGTTGTATATGGCATAAAACATGTCTATACACGTTATAATATATTACAACTACACGTTATAATATATTAAAACAACAATGCACACTGACTGTAAAGATGAATAATAAAAGGATGACCTTTAAAATATGATTAGTATCAAAAGCACTCATATACTGCTCTATGTATGCTATCAATTATACAACAATTCTGAATAAAAACGTAAGGCCTATCCTGGTCTATTTTGGAAAATTTTCGAATTTTTTTTATTGAATATTGAACTGTCAATTTTTTATTGAATATTGAACCTATCATTCTGTGTTAAGAAAGTCGCCTTCTAATCAGTGCGACTAATTGTCATACGCTGACGTCATTTAACGCAATCTGTGATAATGTTTGTTTCCGTTACGTCGTTCGTTTTCCCGCCAAATCTCAGCTGTAGTCAAAACGAACAAAAACAACCATGCATGCAATTGCAAACAAAAACTGAACATGAAAATCAGAATGATAGAGAATTTTGGTAGTTTTGATATGTTGAACTCTCAATGTAGATCGAGTGTAAGCACCACACGTTCTGGACTAGCTTCGCCTTGTTCTGCAGGTGAACTGTTACATCAGATTCACTTCGACCATCTATATAGCACAAATGGAAGTAGCAGACCAAGAAACGGTGCCACAGATAGCGAACGTGCAAACGTGCCAGCATCAACGCCGGAAATAGATTTTAGTGATAGACCAAAGGAGAGATTTTCAAGTTCACTATGGACAACTCCATTTTTCGGACGGCATAAACAGACCAGCATAGTGGATAAAGAATCGTCAGAGAAAACAAAAAAAGAGGCGGATATAGACATGATTTCTCTAAATGCGGATTCTATTCAAAAAGCGTTTCAATGTATGATCAACCTGACATCCCTCGATCAAATGCCAGGTCAAAAAACTGGGGTAGCTCATACACTAGTCAGTTTTTCAAACACGGAGAATGACATAGATAAAACGAATGAAGATAAACCACAGGACATAAAGAACCCAAGAATAAACAAAGTAACACTTGTAGACGCTATTCCTGAAACATCAAAAGCAGGTGAACTCTTACATGAACAATCCAAACGGGAATTGGGAATAAACTCAAGTAACGCTATTGGCGGTAAAGAAAATGATGAACATGAAAAGGACAAAGGTACAACAAAGCGCCCACCAGATATTAAATTGAAAAAAACACCAGCCAAAGCTACTTGCAGTAAACAAAGTGCTGAACATGAAAAAGACAATGGTACAACAAAACTCCCACTGGATATTAAATTAAAAAAGACAGCAGCCAACGCTACTTGCAGTAAAGAATGTGCTGAACATGAAAAAGACAAAGGTACAACAAAACGCTCATCAGATAATAAGTTTAAAAAAACACTAAAGAAGTCAACGAAGTCAAACAGAAAACAACATGCCAAAGATAATTCTACGGGAAAGGAAACTGAAATCGAAGATCGAACTGGGGTCTCTTCAAACGGGTGTAAATCAATCGGAAATAAGGAATGGAAGGAGTTGAACAAACATGTTACAACTGAGCGGGAACTGAAGCACACGGCGGACCTATTGGTGGTTCGGTGGGGAGAGTATCTCACTATGACGACGGAGCAGATACGCAGGTTTGAATTAGAGAACGCCCGGGAGATGGATATGGTGGAAGACGTTATTTGCATGTTAGAAGACACTGACAGATACGTTTGGGAACTCATTGATGATCTCAGTTTCTTTTGAAAATGCAGCATGCATAAACATGTAATTATGTGTATAGTTTGTGTACACGTATATGCGCAAGATTAATTAGTAGTTATTCCTTAACAAGTCTTGAAAATATATTTCCATAAAGGTCTAACGAATATACATATATTGAATCTCTCTAGCTTAAAGAGTTACCTGTTTATATTTAAGAGATATCTTTCTAACTTACAGAGATATCACATTTAAGGATATATCCTGTTTTAAGAAATATCTCTTTAAGGTAGATTGCTATCTTTCTAACTTTACGATTTATCTTTAAGCTAGAGAGATATATTTTTAAATCATCTAATTGAAATATCTCTCTAAGGTTAAATTATTAACACCATATTTGTTACGCCAATTGCTCAAACATATATCTTTTTAACTTAGAAGCTAACTTGTAAGCTAGGTAAATATATATTCTAGCTAGAAATATATCTTTGTAAGCAAGATATATATCTATAACAGTATTACGAAGATATCTTGTTACGTTAAATAAATAGCTCTCTCGTCTCTAGTTGAGAGAGATAGCTCTGTATCTTAAAGTCCCTATCCCGCCATCAACATGCACATTTTAAAACATATGTAGACCGTTTCTAAGCATACTGCCGACGAGGAATATATATAATTATATAACTTACATATTTTATAAATCCAAACTCTATAGACACACTATAAATGGCTTTAATCAGCCAGACCAAACCCCAAAACTTGAGCGTCGAATTAAGAGTTACCAACTCGTAATTCATATTACGCATATTCAGTCACTGGTATTATAAGAACCCGTAAATAAACCTATACGCTTAATTGTCACAAATACATTATTATATGACCTGAGCACCTGGATAAAGTTTTGATAAACGGTGTTGTACTGTAATTTTGCCGTTATTTGGCGGGTTGGTTTCTTTAAAAAAACAATAGCTATAGTTCTTACTTACAGAAATATCTCACCGACTTAAACAATATCTTGATTTAAGAGACATCATATAACAATTGCAGATATATTTTACAGCTAGAGAGGTATTCTAAAGTAAAGAGACATCTCTCTAGCATACAATATTTATATTTCCAAGGTAAACTATATCTCTCTCGTTATCTCTGTAAGATAAGTAGATACTACTATCTTGTTTTGGCATAAAACGAATTTGGCTTGCCATATTGTTATAGTTGTAATAGCATTCATAATAAAAACCATGCCACCAACATCGGTATTTACTACATTTATTTTCATTTCATATAAAAGGTGCTACTGCACTAACTGGGTGGGTCTCATTGTCCGTCCGGTAAAATTATTGTATTTGAAAAAAAAAATGGATTGGAAAACACACTTGGATTGGAAAACTCGACGAGAGATTTAAACTCGACGACTCGTCGAATTTTTTGCTGACCGTCGAGTTTTTGTCATCTGTATGGAGTACTATATGTTTTGTGACCGACGCTCATTTTTATAATTTACATGCACTTGAATAATGATTCTTTTATTATTTCAAAAAATAAGATTTGATTAAATATATTTTATTGCCAATATATAATCGCAAAAGGGTTGGGCAACAAGTTCTAACAACATTAGTTAATGCCCTTTCCGACAAAATAGCATACACACAAAGTTAGACAATTGCATAGTAACTATACATAACATGCTCATAATATCATGATTAGAGAAAAGGTAGTGAGAAAGAAAAAGAAATATAGAGATTGTGTCAAGTTCGAAAGAAGAGAGTCAATCAGCATGAGTTGCAAAAGTAAATCTAGGCAACCTCTGTGCATTTGCACTGCTTCGAAGAAAATTTGATTAATCCGACAAGTGTTCGCGACCAAAAAGTATTGTATTTAAATTTAATGGGTGAAATGTACGAGTTGACTGAAACAAACGAAGCCGTTGTGTACGAAATAAGTTACAGTTGAAAAAAAGTGTTCAGCGTCTTCTACTGCAGAACCACAGTCGCAATTGGATGAAAAAATAAGATAATCATTGACTGAGGATAATTCCTAATTGCATCAATTATTGCAAAAATGTTCAAGTTACTATTGTTTGGAGTGCAGTGTTTTCGTCACTTTCATGTAATTTTTGACAATATTTACATACATCATATATCAATGAAACTAGAATGTTTAGTGATATGTGTAAACGAAAATACCTTAATTTTGAAAATCAGTTAGGAAATAAATATTTTACAGCTGAACAACTGTTTTGATAGGGCTTTACCGTGTAAACGTTTAGTTGCTGTGACAGTAGGACATCTAACTGCCGTTACCTTTTAAAGTTTGAAAAACACTTTAAGGGTGTCTTAATTTAGATGTATTTAACACGTTGTTAAACCATTTTGTGGTAGAAATCCTAAAATAAAATAAATTGCATTGAAAATATCCTATTAAAGATGACTTTCGTATGTGATATTTTTTATCATTAATTAGATTTTCACGCGTTCATCAATCGTTATTCTGTCTAGTAGTAAACATCCCATAGAACATTTATTGTTCACTAAAATAACAATAATTATGCAATTGTTATATCTAAATTTCATTAATTTTCTATGAATCTTACAAAGCTGTTTATGTAGCTGTTGTCCAGTAGTCATGAATATTTGCATTAGAACCATTTTTAAATAACAAGTGACGTCTCATGCATACGTACAAACGCACCAAGTTTGACTCAGATTGGATCAAAAATCAAACAAAGTGAGAATACTTTGCAATTATTTACTGGCGACGGACAACGGTCGGGGGACAACTCGCAAACAATTAAGCCGTATTTGGAGGAAAAGTTTCAGAAAAGAAGATTTGTTTAAAGATGTACCTATATATCTTCGCAAAATGTGAAAATACAGGAGTTTCCACATGTTTTAAAATTGGAAAAAATATTGGTCACTAAACTAGACTTGGTCATAAAATGATATCTACGCCCCCAATTCCTGAATTATCAAAACTTGCTCAACAAGAGACATAACTCTGTAAAATTGGATGGAAATGGTAAGATAAGATACATTTTATTTAAAGTCTGCAAGACACATACAACAACGCAACATAAGCCCTCAGGGGATTTTGAACCGAATGTTAAAGGGACACACGGCAATCTTTATTTTTTAAAAACTCACGGCGTCCCGATAGTTTTTCTGCATAACTTGCATTTGTTCAATCATTAATGTTAATTATAATAACAGTATTAAGCAATTTGTTTTTGCATATTATAAATGTTTGATATTTTATTGCACCAATAATATATTTAAAACTTACAGTATAATAAGACGAAATAGTGAATACTTAATATAAATGTAACCAGGGTAAAAGTAAAAACGATACTGGATTTAAAAATCGAGACACCCATTTCAAACACTCAAGATTGCCGAGTGTCCCTTTAACATGATGCATAGAATCAACATAGTTATAAGATAGCTATACGATCTAAGAAATATTAAAATGGCATTAGTCTAATACAAGCAAAAGCATACTGACAAACTGATTTAAAGTCTAATAAAACATGGATGCAGCATGATCAAAGCACATATAGGGATAACAAAATACAGACCTAAGTGTGATGAGCAATCTGTAAGTAATCTAATATTACATGATAAATTAATTATGAAAAAAAACACAAAAAACTTTAATGGTGTACACTTTAAAATTAAGATTCATACAGCCAGTGTCAATCCTATAGAGGACAGCCTTGACAAATGTTGCACATGCTATCTATCTATCTATCTATCTATCTATCTATCTATCTATCTATCTATCTATCTATCTATCTATCTATCTATCTATCTATCTATCTATCTATCTATCTATCTATATATCTATCTATCTATCTATCTATCTATCTATCTATCTATCTATCTATCTATCTATCTATCTAATCTAATCTAATCTAATCTAATCTAATCTATCTAATCTATCTATCTAATCTATCTAATCTATCTAATCTAATCTATCTAATATAATCTAATCTATCTAATCTAATCTAATCTATACATCCTACTGCACCCTCTTGCGAAGATCATGAGTATCTGTGCGTCTGTACATGGTCAAAAGAAAAAGTAAAAGCGTGATAGAAGGGTAAAAGTGTGATAGTAACAAGAAAAAATGTGATAGTGTTATGTGTTAAAAATAACTAGATCAAAAGGGATAAAAACAGCGTTTTCATTTAGGTTAGGATTTGGAATAATATTTTGTACGGGTGGCCTTCTTGAATGGTTCAAGATCGGGCATTTCAACAATATCATGGGGCAGGTTATTCCAATATACAACTGTCATTGGGAAAAAGGAGTACTGGTAATAACTGGCCGTGGTTTGAAGCTGAATATACGTCATAGGATGCGTATATCTTGTCAGTCTCACAGGATGGTTAAGATACGATGGGATTGGTACGGCAACGAGGTCCCACAGGATGGTTAAGATACATGGCAACGAGGTCCCACAGGATGGTTAAGATACGATGGGATTAGTACGGCAACGAGGTCCCACAGGATGGTTAAGATACAATGGGATTGGTACGGCAACGAGGTCCCACAGGATGGTTAAGATACAATGGGATTGGTACAGCAACGAGGTCCCACAGGATGGTTAAGATACGTGGCAACGAGGTCCCACAGGATGGTTAAGATACGATGGGATTGGTACGGCAACGAGGTCCCACAGGATGGTTAAGATACGATGGGATTGGTACGGGAACGAGGTCCCACAGGATGGTTAAGATACAATGGGACTGGTACGGCAACGAGGTCCCACAGGATGGTTAAGATACAATGGGATTGGTACGGCAACGAGGTCCCACAGGATGGTTAAGATACAATTGGATTGGTACTGTTATGAGGTTATGGACAATTTTAAAGAACATTATGAGACGTGTATCTACACGTATGTCCTCCAGTGACTGCCAAGCTAAATGATTTAGCATAGTTGTTCCGCTATCATATGGGTAGTAGTTATGGTTTACCCACCGGTCCGCTCTTCTTTGGACCATTTCAATTTTATTTATGTTGGACTGGGTATGCGGGCTCCAGACAGTTGAATCATATTCCACCTAGGGGCGTACCATTGTTTTGTATGCTGTTTCCCCGATGCCCTTTTGTGTCGTCCTTATGTTTCTTTTTAGAAAGCCTAATGTCCTATTTGCATTGGTGGTGTTGTTGTACAGAGCAAAAGCTTTTAAGTTAAAAAGATGCTAAAACTCGGGATGACTGACACTGACTGTATGCAGAAACAACTATGGTCATACTCAGTGTGATTGTTGATTGAGTAAAGGGCTATCAAAGCCAACAGTGCATAGTAGAAGTAAGACTAAGCACGTCATTGCACTACTAAGAAGTGTTCTGAGCGCTGTATTAGACGCTGTGTGAGACACCAATGTTAAAGTGTCACATATTAATGATTTGCTGCAAATTCAACTCAAGTATGGATAATGCAGCAGTGTAATGTTCATATAGAACTAATTTTCCACTTGAAAAATCACCAGAAAAGGTGGCGTATTAAGACGTAAGAAAGTTCTTGTTTGTTTACTAAACAGGTCAAGGGTACAGATGTTTTCAGTGATGGCTGCTCACAATGTGTAAGCATAGAGTCGAACTTCATCCGTGATCCAGTAAAACCTATTAATACGCGTCTTATACATACAACCACAACATCGAATAGAGATGGTCAGTTTTCCCCTACTTATAATGCTCATTTCCATAAAAAAAAGGAGGGATTACTTTTTATTATACGAACTACATTCGAGGTTTACATGTAATTAGTGGTGCTAATCCTTTTGCAATATATCTACCCTGACCTCCCATACGAATTACCACAGATATATTAATAAAGGTCTGTGGAATTACTAATAATGATATTTTTTTTAATATGCAAGTTACCGTAGAAAAATAACGGGACTCCGCGAGTTTTATAGAAATCAAGATTGCTGTCTGTTCCTTTAAGAACTTTCTTCCATATTGAAATTCAAATTATAAATATGCTAGTATACATACATGATACTTAAATTATTAATTAAATTATGTCATAACTTGTTTAAGCGCTATTTTCTTTTCTATGTTAACTTTGATATAAACCTTAAGGACACATATACCTTTATACATTTCTCGATATATATTTGTTTAAGTCCAATTTTCATTTATTACAAGGTTTGTTATTTGAATTATTCAGGTGACTGAATAGAAATTAAATGCATGTGGTTTGACTTCTTGACAAATAAGGTGTTTGCTTAAGATTTCATTTGTAATCAATAATATCCGCGGCTCCCGTCAAGTTATTCTTTCATCTCTTGTGTCAACTTCCTAATCAACTGCAAACATGTTCTTGAAGCCTCGTTTGATTTTGTTTGATTTTGGATTTCCTTAATCAGAAGGGGCGTTTCAAATGTTATTGAATGTTGTTTAACGTCTCCTCAACCCAGTGTATGTTATTTAGCGCCGCCGCAGAGAGAGTGTGGAAGGATAACTATAAATCCGAGAACCAGCCATACTCTTACTAACGAAAAGGTTCCTGTGGTTCTTAAAGGGACACACGACATAGAGTTCCTTACTCATTAATTGAACATGTTTAGATTGGTCAAATTGTATTATTTTTTTATCATTTTAGTACATAAAAGGGTAGGTGAAAATGTACCAAAAGGTCCAAGGCGTTAAAATTGTAAAATTGCATTTGTTTAATCATTAACATTAATTATAAGATAGTATAAAGCAATTTTGTTTTCATATTACTAACTGTTGATTCTATTTCACCAATATTAAAATAAAACAATAATATGAAACCCTGACCTTGACCATATGAAGCGTTACAACACGATGATTAAACAAAATGCCCTTTGTAAAGATAGTATACTAGCTAAAAATATCTTTTAAAATTCTTCTTGTTTAATGAAGAGAGTGACTGGGATTCTACACTCCTACACCCGACCCGACCCAGCTATTCCCCCCCTGCCCCCTCCCCCCCCCCCATTCCCAAACCCACACACACACACCCTCTCCCACCTAGCTAGCACTACCCTTAATATGTTGAACCTCAAGCAAGAGAGCTACTATTACCATTATAATGAAGTCTTTGATGAGACCCGGCCTAAGATTGAACCCCATACTCCCCCCACCCCACCCAACCACGGGCAAAGGTTCTACCACTTAGATACTGTCGTGGTGTAATTCATAATGTACATCGTGCTTCGTTCGTTCGTATAAAGACAGTTGAAGTATTGAATCACTTATATAGAGAGGAAAAATGTGATAACATATACAATTTTGACATTCTCGGCGCCTTGGGCATTTTGGTACATTTTCACCAACCCTTTTATGTACAAAAATCATAAAAAATTAATACAATTTGACCAATCTAAACATGTTCAATTAATGAGTAAGGAACTCTATGCTAGTTTGGTTATTTTAAGAAATGAAACTTTTTCTTTCATGAAGATATTGTCTCGTTTAAGCAGCAGAGATTGACTATGCAATCAATGAACACGGATTTATTAGGCGAAGGTTCTTGTAACAGGTGCTTTTAAGTAGGAAATATCATAGATTTTGAAATTCCGTTGTTATTATTTAAAAAAGTTTGATCTTATAATGGCGAGAATCCATACACTGGAAGATGATATAACATACGAACGCGTGCGCCACCTACCGCGACGAACGCACGTTTGTAGCGTACATAGACAGCTATCTTGGGCTTGCCAGAAAGAAGTAAACCTGTACGAAAAACACACCAAAATGGCGGCGTTCGGCCTTGAAAGGTCAAAGACAGCGCTGCAAAGTCGTTTTAGAGAGCTGCAGTCCATACAGCGGAATATGAAAATAAATAAAGCAAGCCTGTCGACGCGAAGAGCAAGCTGTCCATCTGTGAATCTTCCAGACAATAAGAACATAAAAAACAATGTCATTTCGAACTCCTTAAGTGGCAGAGTGGCAAGAAAACAAATAAGCGATAACACGATCAAAGACGGCACAATTACCGGAAAATCCATGAAATTCAATGCAAAGAACACACAATTTCCCAGATCTATGAGTGTAAACTTCAGTTCACATGCTGACAAAATGAACCTAGAGCCACTGAAATCTAACTGTAATGATATGCCAGAATCAGCACTAGAACGACGGAAAACAATGCCAAATATAGGACTCCCGAACAATTAATATTCGGACGTGGATGTTGATGTTACATTTGTCGTTGTTGTTTTGTTTTGTTGCTGCTGTTGCGGTTTTGATTATTATTAGAACATTACGATTACCGTGTAATTCGTGTGCACAACGTTTTGACAATAATAGAAAGTAATACAATGTTTGAGCCGATAAAACTGAGACACACACTATATTGTCACAGATTATGTGTTTTAAAAAATCGGCAGGTGAAGAGAGATCTAAATCTGTGAAACAAAATATGGACTATACAACATCTGCAATAAAATTAAAATCTAAAACAAAAAGTTTAAGTTCTCAAATATACGATATTTGTATATGTGTTACACATCTATTTATTATATAGAATAGTATATTTTCTGGATCAATATTCTGTGTGTTTATATATGAAACCATGCATGTTCAACGTTTTTTTCGATCAAGTATATTCAACACTTAAAAAAACTGCTATGCTTTACCAAAGTGTCAGGTGTAAATACATTTAAGCGTGTTTGATGTATATAAGTTTATTGTATTTATATATAAAAAAAACATTGTTTCATTTGATTGTTTTTAAATATTAAACTTCCGTTCCATGGCTTCCTCAATCGGTCCGGGTATTAACTTCCATACCCAATCCAACACCTTCACCAAGAAGCGAAAACGGGATTGGCTTGTGATATAAAATAAAACTTTAAAGGAACTACCCCGCTAAATACTGTGACTGCAAAATTACACTACAAAACAGTTTATCAAAACTCTGTCCAGGTGTTCAAGTCACATAAAAAAAAATATATATGCAGATTAAAAGTATATGATTGTTCACGGGTTCTTTAAGTACCCATGACTGCATATGCGTAAAATGAATTACGCGTTGATAACTATTAATTCAACGCTCAGGTTTTGTCGAATATTATTGTTTACATTGTGTCGAAAGAGTTTGGACTCTCAAAATATGTAACTTATATATATACTAGCTACTAGTAATATACACGGTGAATATACGTTGTAAAATGTGGCTGTTGTTGGCGGGAAAGCTACTTTAATTTCGGCTTAACAAGTTTGCATATTGTAAAATTAAAACATGTATTAGGTAATTTTAAACAGGTTATCGCACTTTTTCAGTAAAAAACGTTTAAAACGCGTTTCATTGTCGAAAAATCTGTAATAAAATACTGCTAATATAAGCTTTCCCATCTCTTAATGGAATTAAGGCGGGACCACGTAATGCGAGCTTTATCTAGGCGGTCCCGTGTTCTGGCTCAATCGGATAGGGGCTAGGTTGTCCGATGTTCTAGCATATTTCCAATGTGCTTGCATAACATGAATGAATGAATGAATGAATGAATGAATGAACGAACGAACGAACGAACGAACGAATGAATGAATGGTGTTTTACGGCAAGTCGACACATAAATAGGTCATATTGTGTCCAAAAACTGATGAAAGATGAAGAAATGAAGTAGTAATTAAAAAATAATGCAAATATATAATTATAATACTATTTACAAATAATTGCATAAAAGGAAGCATATACATATATATGTATAGCATTTAATAGTAGGATGCCAATGGATTTCTCTGTTATTTTTTTTAAATTATATGTCCGTTTTTATAATATTGAAGGGAATGTAACTGAGTTGATTTAGTCCTGCTCATTTACATCAGTTATTCCCCTTGTGCTAATCTACACTACCTTGAAGGTCATACTACACCAATTCATTTTCCATAGACGTACATTATAGCTCTAAGCTCTGTACGGAGTTCCCTAATATAAGAAGCTATATGTTTGCTTACTTGTTTTGAAAGACATATCTTAGTTTTATCAAAATAACATACACAAACCATACATTGAGTATGTTTTGAAAAAGCTGTTTGGGTCGGATGGTGCTGACCACCTACTTGCATGTGCGGAAACATGTAAAATATACGTCTTTTTTATTTTGCAACAAATTACAAATACATTGCACAAATGTATGACTTAACCTTTATAAGTACTCTTCAAAAGTTTTTTAGCAAGATTTTTTGGTTTGTTAACCTTGTCAACCAATCAAAATTAAGAGATTCTGTGTAATAGCTCCGAATTTACCTGGAACTTTTTCCCTGCCCGTTGATTGGTTGGTAATTGGTGTAGTCTGTTCTGAAAGACTGAAAGGTGCTGCCGGCAGTTATAGTGATGTGTGCGCCTTTCGTCGAATTTTGCACGTTAACCGGTCCCATGTACTAGGTAGACGTGAGAATTATGGCTCTTATAGTAGTAGGCCTGTGTACCTACTATATATAGATAGGTACCCACAATAAGAGCTATGATTCTCGCAGCTATGAATACCCCTAATATTTGATGCCGTGTTTATCCCGGTTCCTCCGCATCTATAATGTTTATTCAGCTGCCTTCGGCAGCTGACTCTTGTACGGCTTTTATATCTGCCTATGGTTAACAGACTGTGACTCATGTAAGTGGCAATAAGCATGCTTTACAACTTGAATTCCTAGAGAACTCGTCTGAAAAACTTGAATGGTATAAACGCATACTTTGTCATGTTGAAAGGTTACCATTTTACTTGCTGAAATGACGTTTTCGTAAACCAGTCTACTGAAATGTAGCATGTAATCATTACTATTATATGTATATTAGCGAAGAAACATTCAGAAGCCTCAATAGTGCAGTCGGTCGAGGCGCCGTGTTATTGCCCAGTTCAAGCCTGCTGATTTCCCCCCTTCTTTTTTTTTTTTTTAAATTTTCATTGGTTTATAATATTCCTTTACATCTTTCACTTTGATAACGCAATCTTATTATTACACATGGTAATAGTGAACAGTTTATATGTGTTGTAATGTACACTCTAACGCACACGTGAACAATTGTATTTTTGTGGTGATGTGTACTTTTAGCACGTCATATTACAAGGTAATTGTAATCAATATGTAAGGCATGTCAAGGTTTTTGAACAGAAAAAAGCGAGGTCGCCCACATTGATTTAAAATGCTTGGTAGGAAGAACTGATGGTAAAAATCGGGAAGAATGTAAGAAAAAACGGTCGTGGCGTGTTTATATCTCCGTGACATTTATTTTTTTCAATATTGTTTTAACACCCGTGACTTGATATATTATTATGTTAACTTCTTGTCTCTCGGCAGCTATTTTACGCTTGCGTAAAACCTTGCTTGTGTATACATGTATCCATAATCGTCCCGCCACTCATTAGGACAGGGTCGATTGGCCTGAAATCGCGATTCGCGTGCTCGATTGCGGCGCTTTTGTAATGCGTTGATACTGGTGCATTTGGCTGTATGTGCACGCCCGGGAATCGCACCGCCAGCATTGCTTTTACAATACCCAGAGATTAAGGCGGAGGATTTCCGGTAATGCAGGCGAGCGATAAAAATTGCCGGAATTGAGGTAGGTGTTCAAAATTGTGCACGATTGTTTTCGTATTTAAATCTTTTTTTTTTTCAGAAATCGGAGAATGTCATGTGCTAGCCAGTTGACCAAAGCGACTATTCCCAGAATTTGGGCATCGACCATATGCGCATGTTTGAGAACTCCTTTCTGCCATATGCAATTCGTGTGGGGAAAAATCGCATAACACATGTAGATGCTATTTTTTCAGTAGTCTGATCTTTACATTTATCTTGTGAATTTCCAAGCCTTAGATATAGATATCTGACGTGCATTTTCGAATTTCTAGGCACAAATATGGACATTGAAGAATTATCGCAAAAACATGCACGGCAGTACAGGCGTGCAAACTCCACTGCAGGCTTGCTATGCAATAAGAACAAACTCAAGGCGGACATATTCGTCTTTTTGAGAGATGCCTATTTATGTTTTACTATCATATTATTATAAGTATTTTTTAAATACACATTAACAAACACTCGATAACATCTAAATATCATAACTTACCCGAGGAAAAATATCGGCACTTCGGTCATATTCAATTGGACATATGTCTGATGCAAATGAAAAGATGTCTTATTCAATTGAAGAGAGTTTTTATGTTCTATGTAATTGAAACTTTTTCTTTCTTTCTTTTTGCACTGATCTGCTCGGAACGAGCGTTCTTTAAAGGGATACACACGGCAATCTTGTGGCGTCTTGTTAGTTTTTCGACATACATTGCATGTTTGGTTTGGAGTGAATATAGAATTTGTTTTCATCGAGATGTCAGAAAACTTGTATTTTCACGAGTGCTTTAGAAGATATAATTTACCATATGCATGGTAGAATAACGAAAATGATATGGAAACTCCTTTCAGTACGTTATGCTTAATTATATGTAAGTCGTTTTTTAAAAAAGATACTAGATTCGGAAATATAATTGTAAACGAGGTGTTAACGAGTATGCGTGTAACACCAAGTTGGATATTCTATAGCTGTTTTTTCGCTAGCCAAGCCCCCTTGTATGATATTTCGTATAACGGCATACTTTTTGAAAAGTGTGCCGGTATACGAAATATCAGTATACTTCGTTTTCCTGTATTGAATATATCATACAACTTTGGACAATAGAAAGTACTCTCAGGCATGCGATAATAATGCTTAATACATTCAAGATTACCGTATATCCCTCTAATTTAACGGAACGAGTCAGTGGACCACAGCGGGACACCAACTCACTATGTAAAGACATGCCAAATGTTTCGAAAAATAATTTCAACTGTTCGCATTTCATTCTTTCGGAAGAAAAAAACCTGATCCAGGGCTCGAATCGGGAACCTTTCATGACACTTCGAAGTGCTATACACTGCCCTAGACGAACAAGTTGTTTTTAATTAAACATTTTCTGGTCATATTATAATAGTACTTACTGGAACGCCTACTTAAAACTCTCTTCAAACAGTTGAGCCTTGGTCTAATTCAATTAAGGAGAGGTCTAATTCAATTGAAGAGATGTTCAACTGAATTAGACCACTCTTCAATTGACATCAACCTATATTCAATTGAGTTAGACCGCCGATGTTCAATTGCAACTGAATTTGACCGTGATCTTGTTCAGCTGAAGAGATGCTCATTTTATTGCAGAGATGTCGAATTCAATAGAAGGGAGGTCTTATTCTAAGCCGTAAGAAATAATAAAATCAAATAATCGGAGCCGCTTACATCTATTTAATGCGAAGTTTGAACCGACCTGAAATTCGCATAGTAGATTTTAGAAAACAGACGAAGAACATGGTTTAAAATGACACAGTATTTAATGACATGGCTAAGTATTTAAAAAAAAATATGTTTAGTGAACAAGCTGCAACAGGTTAATTTGTTTTCAAGTCAAACTCCACGCTCATACAGTGTTCCGACGTTTAAAATAGGGCCTGAGTCACAAAACGTTTTAAAATAGATTGTTATATATCGTTGACTTTCAACTCAACTGAATTTGACCTCAACTGAATTTTACCATATTGTCCACATAGGCGACATCACAACGCTTTGAAGGCTAATTTCTGAATTATTTTGGTATCTTCTGCGCAAAAAAGCAGAGTCCTTATATAACGTTATATAAGGACCCTGAAAAAAACACAACATGAATAAAACTAAAGCGATCCGAAACATATCGGGGAAGAATACCTCTTGTCAAAACGCGGTAGATGCTGCATTGAACCGCGAACACATTCACTTATTAGTTATTTTGGCGTTCTTATTGGGGTTGTTTACGTGCCAAACTGACAGGTCAATTATGCTTTTCTTCAGGCAAGTTATGATATTTAGATGTTATCGAGTGTTTGTTAATGTGTATTTAAACAATAATTATAATAATACGACAGTTAAACATAAATATACATCTCTCAAAACGACGAATATGTCCACCTTGAGTTTGTTCTTATTGCTGAATTTTATCTCGACCCTAGGGTGAGATGGAAATATCTAGCCCCGGTAAAATGACCGATATCCTTGTCCGGTATGCAAGAATATAAGAATCTTTCATGCATACCGCATTATAAGAATCTGTCATGGGTATCCGGTGAAGATAGGGAATTCCAACCCGAGGTATAAGTGATTTTATCGGAACCGAGGCTCTGCCGAGGTTGCGATTAAAACACTTATACCGAGGGTTGGAATTCCCTATCTGAACCGAATACCCATGATAGATTCTTTTTCTTGCATATCAGAGACATGTTGTGCGTTGACCCTGCCAGCTACTAACGTTTTGCATGTTTTCCTGCATACCGGATGTTGGCGCGCGTGAATTTTATCTCGACCCTAGGGTGAGATGGAAATATCTAGCCCCGGTTAAATGACGGATATCCTTGTCCGGTATGCAAGAAAAGGCCATCCACGTTTTACATGGGGGATGGAAAGTCTGATTTGTATGGGTAAAGATAAAAGTCACGTGCGCACCAACATCCGGTATGCAGGAAAACATTCAACACGTTAGTAGCTGGTGGCACACAACATGTCTCTGATATACAAGAAAAAGAATCTATCATGGGTATTCGGTTCAGATTCGGTTCGGTTCAGATAGGGAATTCCAACCTTCGGTATAAGTGTTTTAATATAAAACACTTATACCTTGGGTTGGATTTCCCTATATTTACCGGATACCCATGAAATATTCTTATAAGGGTCTTAGCCAGGCGGAAGCCGGGAGGCCGGGTCTTCCACATTGTTTTCTCACAATATGTTTTTCTCACAATATGTTTTAATAGTGATATTAATAAGGTTGTGCAATTATAGATACCGGATAGCGGAGAGTTCATTTCCAGCGTTCCAAATACTAAAACAAATGCGGGTAGCATGCCCCCTACCCTCTAGACGTTCGTGACTGCGCCACTCATTTAAGCAGATTTTGCTTCCACATTGTCAAGGCTCTGGCTACGTCCCTGCAGATTGAGCTCGAAACCTGGTCTAAGATCCGACTTAAATAACTAATACAGTTTAAATTGCTTTGTATATAAGTACTAATGGCAGAATATTACAGATAACAGATATTTTCACAAATAATTCGGTCTTAGCTCCTAACTGTCTTTTTTGCCGCTGTTCTTTTCAAATAGCTTATACGTTACGTGTTGCTTACAAATGCCTATGTACGAAAGCCAGGTAGGAACTATAACTTCTAACTTCTAATTTTCCAAGTTAAAACGTATATCTTTTAACTGCTAACTTCGACATTGGCACGTGACACTATTTCGTCTTATCAATTTAAAATAGGCCATACTGAAGTACGGACTGATGGACGGAGAGACAAACGGACGAACCTATATTTCTGATATATACATATAGTTGAACCAGTCAGTCGGTCACGAGTATGTACTCGTATATGTTACGAGTTGATTCTCTATGATCACGAGTATGTACTCGTATATGTTATGAGTTGATTCTCTATGATCACGAGTATGTACTCGTATATGTTACGAGTTGATTTAACGTCGCTTTCATCAATCGTTCAATCATATCACGACGGTGTCTACTTATAGAAGTGAGCAATTGTTCAATCATATCACGACTGTGTCTACTTATAGAAGTGATCAATCGTTCAATCTTATCACGACTGTGTCTACTTATAGAAGTGATCAATCGTTCAATCATATCACGACTGTGTCTACTTATAGAAGTGATCAATCGTTCAATCATATCACGACTGTGTCTACTTATAGAGGTGATCAATCGTTCAATCATATCACGACGGTGTCTACCTATAGAAGTGTTCAATCGTTCAATCATATCACGACTGTGTCTACTTATAGAAGTGATCAATCGTTCAATCATATCACGACTGTGTCTACTTATAGAGGTGATCAATCGTTCAATCATATCACGACGGTGTCTACCTATAGAAGTGATCAACCGTTCAATCATATAACGACGGTGTCTACTTATAGAAGTGATCAACCGTTCAATCATATCACGACGGTGTCTACTTATAGAAGTGATCAATCGTTCAATCATATCACGACGGTGTCTACCTATAGAAGTGATCAACCGTTCAATCATATAACGACGGTGTCTACTTATAGAAGTGATCAACCGTTCAATCATATAACGACGGTGTCTACTTATAGAAGTGATCAACCGTTCAATCATATCACGACGGTGTCTACCTATAGAAGTGATCAACCGTCAATCATATCACGACGGTGTCTACCTATAGAAGTGATCAACCGTTCAATCATATCACGACGGTGTCTACCTATAGAAGTGATCAACCGTTCAATCATATCACGACGGTGTCTACTTATAGAAGTGATCAACCGTCAATCATATCACGACGGTGTCTACTTATAGAAGTGATCAACCGTTCAATCATATCACGACGGTGTCTACCTATAGAAGTGATCAACCGTTCAATCATATCACGACGGTGTCTACCTATAGAAGTGATCAATCGTTCAATCATATCACGACGGTGTCTACTTATAGAAGTGATCAACCGTCAATCATATCACGACGGTGTCTACTTATAGAAGTGATCAATCGTTCAATCATATCACGACGGTGTCTACCTATAGAAGTGATCAATCGTTCAATCATATCACGACTGTGTCTACTTATAGAAGTGATCAACCGTTCAATCATATCACGACGGTGTCTACCTATAGAAGTGATCAATCGTTCAATCATATCACGACGGTGTCTACTTATAGAAGTGATCAATCGTTCAATCATATCACGACGGTGTCTACTTATAGACGTGATCAACCGTTCAATCATATCACGACTCAATCGTTCAATCATATCACGACTGTGTCTACTTATAGAAGTGATCAATCGTTCAATCATATCACGACGGTGTCTACTTATAGAAGTGATCAATCGTTCAATCATATCACGACGGTGTCTACTTATAGAAGTGATCAACCGTTCAATCATATCATGACGGTGTCTACTTATAGAAGTGATCAATCGTTCAATCATATCACGACGGTGTCTACCTATAGAAGTGATCAACCGTTCAATCATATCACGACGGTGTCTACTTATAGAAGTGATCAATCGTTCAATCATATCACGACGGTGTCTACTTATAGAAGTGATCAATCGTTCAATCATATCACGACGGTGTCTAATTATAGAAGTGATCAATCGTTCAATCATATCACGACGGTGTCTACTTATAGAAGTGATCAATCGTTCAATCATATCACGACGGTGTCTACTTATAGAAGTGATCAATCGTTCAATCATATCACGACGGTGTCTACGTATATAAGTGAGCAATCGTTCAATCATATCACGACGGTGTCTACGTATAGAAGTGATCAATCGTTCAATCATATCACGACGGTGTCTACTTATAGAAGTGATCAATCGTTCAATCATATCACGACGGTGTCTACTTATAGAAGTGATCAATCGTTCAATCATATCACGACGGTGTCTACTTATAGAAGTGATCAATCGTTCAATCATATCACGACGGTGTCTACTTATAGAAGTGATCAATCGTTCAATCATATCACGACGGTGTCTACTTATAGAAGTGATCAACCGTTCAATCATATCACGACGGTGTCTACTTATAGAAGTGATCAACCGTTCAATCATATCACGACTGTGTCTACTTATAGAAGTGATCAACCGTTCAATCATATCACGACTGTGTCTACTTATAGAAGTGATCAATCGTTCAATCATATCACGACGGTGTCTACTTATAGACGTGATCAACCGTTCAATCATATCACGACTCAATCGTTCAATCATATCACGACTGTGTCTACTTATAGAAGTGATCAATCGTTCAATCATATCACGACGGTGTCTACTTATAGAAGTGATCAATCGTTCAATCATATCACGACGGTGTCTACTTATAGAAGTGATCAATCGTTCAATCATATCACGACGGTGTCTACTTATAGAAGTGATCAACCGTTCAATCATATCACGACGGTGTCTACTTATAGAAGTGATCAATCGTTCAATCATATCACGACGGTGTCTACTTATAGAAGTGATCAACCGTTCAATCATATCACGACGGTGTCTACTTATAGAAGTGATCAATCGTTCAATCATATCACGACGGTGTCTACTTATAGAAGTGATCAATCGTTCAATCATATCACGACGGTGTCTACTTATAGAAGTGATCAATCGTTCAATCATATCACGACGGTGTCTACGTATAGAAGTGAGCAATCGTTCAATCATATCACGACGGTGTCTACGTATAGAAGTGATCAATCGTTCAATCATATCACGACGGTGTCTACTTATAGAAGTGATCAATCGTTCAATCATATCACGACGGTGTCTACTTATAGAAGTGATCAATCGTTCAATCATATCACGACGGTGTCTACTTATAGAAGTGATCAATCGTTCAATCATATCACGACGGTGTCTACTTATAGAAGTGATCAACCGTTCAATCATATCACGACGGTGTCTACTTATAGAAGTGATCAATCGTTCAATCATATCACGACTCAATCGTTCAATCATATCACGACTGTGTCTACTTATAGAAGTGATCAACCGTTCAATCATATCACGACGGTGTCTACTTATAGAAGTGATCAATCGTTCAATCATATCACGACGGTGTCTACTTATAGAAGTGATCAACCGTTCAATCATATCACGACGGTGTCTACTTATAGAAGTGATCAATCGTTCAATCATATCACGACGGTGTCTACTTATAGAAGTGATCAATCGTTCAATCATATCACGACGGTGTCTACTTATAGAAGTGATCAATCGTTCAATCATATCACGACGGTGTCTACTTATAGAAGTGATCAATCGTTCAATCATATCACGACGGTGTCTACGTATATAAGTGAGCAATCGTTCAATCATATCACGACGGTGTCTACGTATAGAAGTGATCAATCGTTCAATCATATCACGACGGTGTCTACTTATAGAAGTGATCAATCGTTCAATCATATCACGACGGTGTCTACTTATAGAAGTGATCAATCGTTCAATCATATCACGACGGTGTCTACTTATAGAAGTGATCAATCGTTCAATCATATCACGACGGTGTCTACTTATAGAAGTGATCAATCGTTCAATCATATCACGACGGTGTCTACTTATAGAAGTGATCAACCGTTCAATCATATCACGACGGTGTCTACTTATAGAAGTGATCAACCGTTCAATCATATCACGACTGTGTCTACTTATAGAAGTGATCAACCGTTCAATCATATCACGACTGTGTCTACTTATAGAAGTGATCAATCGTTCAATCATATCACGACGGTGTCTACTTATAGACGTGATCAACCGTTCAATCATATCACGACTCAATCGTTCAATCATATCACGACTGTGTCTACTTATAGAAGTGATCAATCGTTCAATCATATCACGACGGTGTCTACTTATAGAAGTGATCAATCGTTCAATCATATCACGACGGTGTCTACTTATAGAAGTGATCAATCGTTCAATCATATCACGACGGTGTCTACTTATAGAAGTGATCAACCGTTCAATCATATCACGACGGTGTCTACTTATAGAAGTGATCAATCGTTCAATCATATCACGACGGTGTCTACTTATAGAAGTGATCAACCGTTCAATCATATCACGACGGTGTCTACTTATAGAAGTGATCAATCGTTCAATCATATCACGACGGTGTCTACTTATAGAAGTGATCAATCGTTCAATCATATCACGACGGTGTCTACTTATAGAAGTGATCAATCGTTCAATCATATCACGACGGTGTCTACGTATAGAAGTGAGCAATCGTTCAATCATATCACGACGGTGTCTACGTATAGAAGTGATCAATCGTTCAATCATATCACGACGGTGTCTACTTATAGAAGTGATCAATCGTTCAATCATATCACGACGGTGTCTACTTATAGAAGTGATCAATCGTTCAATCATATCACGACGGTGTCTACTTATAGAAGTGATCAATCGTTCAATCATATCACGACGGTGTCTACTTATAGAAGTGATCAACCGTTCAATCATATCACGACGGTGTCTACTTATAGAAGTGATCAATCGTTCAATCATATCACGACTCAATCGTTCAATCATATCACGACTGTGTCTACTTATAGAAGTGATCAACCGTTCAATCATATCACGACGGTGTCTACTTATAGAAGTGATCAATCGTTCAATCATATCACGACGGTGTCTACTTATAGAAGTGATCAACCGTTCAATCATATCACGACGGTGTCTACTTATAGAAGTGATCAATCGTTCAATCATATCACGACGGTGTCTACTTATAGAAGTGATCAATCGTTCAATCATATCACGACGGTGTCTACTTATAGAAGTGATCAATCGTTCAATCATATCACGACGGTGTCTACGTATAGAAGTGAGCAATCGTTCAATCATATCACGACGGTGTCTACGTATAGAAGTGATCAATCGTTCAATCATATCACGACGGTGTCTACTTATAGAAGTGATCAATCGTTCAATCATATCACGACGGTGTCTACTTATAGAAGTGATCAATCGTTCAATCATATCACGACGGTGTCTACTTATAGAAGTGATCAATCGTTCAATCATATCACGACGGTGTCTACTTATAGAAGTGATCAATCGTTCAATCATATCACGACGGTGTCTACTTATAGAAGTGATCAATCGTTCAATCATATCACGACGGTGTCTACTTATAGAAGTGATCAACCGTTCAATCATATCACGACGGTGTCTACTTATAGAAGTGATCAATCGTTCAATCATATCACGACTCAATCGTTCAATCATATCACGACTGTGTCTACTTATAGAAGTGATCAATCGTTCAATCATATCACGACGGTGTCTACTTATAGAAGTGATCAATCGTTCAATCATATCACGACGGTGTCTACTTATAGAAGTGATCAATCGTTCAATCATATCACGACGGTGTCTACTTATAGAAGTGATCAATCGTTCAATCATATCACGACGGTGTCTACTTATAGAAGTGATCAATCGTTCAATCATATCACGACGGTGTCTACTTATAGAAGTGATCAACCGTTCAATCATATCACGACGGTGTCTACTTATAGAAGTGATCAATCGTTCAATCATATCACGACTCAATCGTTCAATCATATCACGACTGTGTCTACTTATAGAAGTGATCAACCGTTCAATCATATCACGACGGTGTCTACTTATAGAAGTGATCAATCGTTCAATCATATCACGACGGTGTCTACTTATAGAAGTGATCAACCGTTCAATCATATCACGACGGTGTCTACTTATAGAAGTGATCAATCGTTCAATCATATCACGACGGTGTCTACTTATAGAAGTGATCAATCGTTCAATCATATCACGACGGTGTCTACTTATAGAAGTGATCAATCGTTCAATCATATCACGACGGTGTCTACTTATAGAAGTGATCAATCGTTCAATCATATCACGACGGTGTCTACGTATATAAGTGAGCAATCGTTCAATCATATCACGACGGTGTCTACGTATAGAAGTGATCAATCGTTCAATCATATCACGACGGTGTCTACTTATAGAAGTGATCAATCGTTCAATCATATCACGACGGTGTCTACTTATAGAAGTGATCAATCGTTCAATCATATCACGACGGTGTCTACTTATAGAAGTGATCAATCGTTCAATCATATCACGACGGTGTCTACTTATAGAAGTGATCAATCGTTCAATCATATCACGACGGTGTCTACTTATAGAAGTGATCAACCGTTCAATCATATCACGACGGTGTCTACTTATAGAAGTGATCAACCGTTCAATCATATCACGACTGTGTCTACTTATAGAAGTGATCAACCGTTCAATCATATCACGACTGTGTCTACTTATAGAAGTGATCAATCGTTCAATCATATCACGACGGTGTCTACTTATAGACGTGATCAACCGTTCAATCATATCACGACTCAATCGTTCAATCATATCACGACTGTGTCTACTTATAGAAGTGATCAATCGTTCAATCATATCACGACGGTGTCTACTTATAGAAGTGATCAATCGTTCAATCATATCACGACGGTGTCTACTTATAGAAGTGATCAATCGTTCAATCATATCACGACGGTGTCTACTTATAGAAGTGATCAACCGTTCAATCATATCACGACGGTGTCTACTTATAGAAGTGATCAATCGTTCAATCATATCACGACGGTGTCTACTTATAGAAGTGATCAACCGTTCAATCATATCACGACGGTGTCTACTTATAGAAGTGATCAATCGTTCAATCATATCACGACGGTGTCTACTTATAGAAGTGATCAATCGTTCAATCATATCACGACGGTGTCTACTTATAGAAGTGATCAATCGTTCAATCATATCACGACGGTGTCTACGTATAGAAGTGAGCAATCGTTCAATCATATCACGACGGTGTCTACGTATAGAAGTGATCAATCGTTCAATCATATCACGACGGTGTCTACTTATAGAAGTGATCAATCGTTCAATCATATCACGACGGTGTCTACTTATAGAAGTGATCAATCGTTCAATCATATCACGACGGTGTCTACTTATAGAAGTGATCAATCGTTCAATCATATCACGACGGTGTCTACTTATAGAAGTGATCAACCGTTCAATCATATCACGACGGTGTCTACTTATAGAAGTGATCAATCGTTCAATCATATCACGACTCAATCGTTCAATCATATCACGACTGTGTCTACTTATAGAAGTGATCAACCGTTCAATCATATCACGACGGTGTCTACTTATAGAAGTGATCAATCGTTCAATCATATCACGACGGTGTCTACTTATAGAAGTGATCAACCGTTCAATCATATCACGACGGTGTCTACTTATAGAAGTGATCAATCGTTCAATCATATCACGACGGTGTCTACTTATAGAAGTGATCAATCGTTCAATCATATCACGACGGTGTCTACTTATAGAAGTGATCAATCGTTCAATCATATCACGACGGTGTCTACGTATAGAAGTGAGCAATCGTTCAATCATATCACGACGGTGTCTACGTATAGAAGTGATCAATCGTTCAATCATATCACGACGGTGTCTACTTATAGAAGTGATCAATCGTTCAATCATATCACGACGGTGTCTACTTATAGAAGTGATCAATCGTTCAATCATATCACGACGGTGTCTACTTATAGAAGTGATCAATCGTTCAATCATATCACGACGGTGTCTACTTATAGAAGTGATCAATCGTTCAATCATATCACGACGGTGTCTACTTATAGAAGTGATCAATCGTTCAATCATATCACGACGGTGTCTACTTATAGAAGTGATCAACCGTTCAATCATATCACGACGGTGTCTACTTATAGAAGTGATCAATCGTTCAATCATATCACGACTCAATCGTTCAATCATATCACGACTGTGTCTACTTATAGAAGTGATCAATCGTTCAATCATATCACGACGGTGTCTACTTATAGAAGTGATCAATCGTTCAATCATATCACGACGGTGTCTACTTATAGAAGTGATCAATCGTTCAATCATATCACGACGGTGTCTACTTATAGAAGTGATCAATCGTTCAATCATATCACGACGGTGTCTACTTATAGAAGTGATCAATCGTTCAATCATATCACGACGGTGTCTACTTATAGAAGTGATCAACCGTTCAATCATATCACGACGGTGTCTACTTATAGAAGTGATCAATCGTTCAATCATATCACGACGGTGTCTACTTATAGAAGTGATCAACCGTTCAATCATATCACGACGGTGTCTACTTATAGAAGTGATCAATCGTTCAATCATATCACGACGGTGTCTACTTATAGAAGTGATCAATCGTTCAATCATATCACGACGGTGTCTACTTATAGAAGTGATCAATCGTTCAATCATATCACGACGGTGTCTACTTATAGAAGTGATCAACCGTTCAATCATATCACGACGGTGTCTACTTATAGAAGTGATCAATCGTTCAATCATATCACGACGGTGTCTACTTATAGAAGTGATCAATCGTTCAATCATATCACGACTGTGTCTACTTATAGAAGTGATCAACCGTTCAACCATATCACGACGGTGTCTACTTATAGAAGTGATCAATCGTTCAATCATATCACGACTGTGTCTACTTATAGAAGTGATCAATCGTTCAATCATATCACGACGGTGTCTACTTATAGAAGTGATCAATCGTTCAATCATATCACGACGGTGTCTACTTATAGAAGTGATCAATCGTTCAATCATATCACGACGGTGTCTACTTATAGAAGTGATCAATCGTTCAATCATATCACGACGGTGTCTACTTATAGAAGTGATCAATCGTTCAATCATATCACGACGGTGTCTACTTATAGAAGTGATCAACCATTCAATCATATCACGACGGTGTCTACTTATAGAAGTGATCAATCGTTCAATCATATCACGACGGTGTCTACTTATAGAAGTGATCAATCGTTCAATCATATCACGACGGTGTCTACTTATAGAAGTGATCAATCGTTCAATCATATCACGACGGTGTCTACTTATAGAAGTGATCAATCGTTCAATCATATCACGACGGTGTCTACTTATAGAAGTGATCAACCGTTCAATCATATCACGACGGTGTCTACTTATAGAAGTGATCAATCGTTCAATCATATCACGACTGTGTCTACTTATAGAAGTGATCAACCGTTCAACCATATCACGACGGTGTCTACTTATAGAAGTGATCAATCGTTCAATCATATCACGACTGTGTCTACTTATAGAAGTGATCAATCGTTCAATCATATCACGACGGTGTCTACTTCTTATAGAAGTGATCAATCGTTCAATCATATCACGACGGTGTCTACTTATAGAAGTGATCAATCGTTCAATCATATCACGACGGTGTCTACTTATAGAAGTGATCAACCGTTCAATCATATCACGACGGTGTCTACTTATAGAAGTGATCAATCGTTCAATCATATCACGACGGTGTCTACTTATAGAAGTGAGCTCAATGCTCAACTGTATAGTGCTGCAAAACTAGAATGCCTACGCTTCCTCCATTTCCGTTTCTTAATGGTGAAGATGTCTCTTCAAAGCCTCTATCCTGTAACCCCGATTATACACGCTATTCAACATTTCTTTTAGGCAGAATTGTTTATATGTACTGTGGCAAACAACAACGCAAACATCCAAGTGTATGACAGAGGCGGCTAGAAATCGAAATCTTCACCTGCAATAAGAATCCGCGTTCGGTCGCTACCCTCCCTCTCTTTCTTAATTATGATGAAGATTTCTCTTCATAGCCTATATCCGACTTAATATTTACAGAGTACTCAAATGCCAAATTGTCGGAACCAATTATTTCATAGAAGTTTCGTATAATGCTTTTTGAAAAATCTTAACATTGTATGGTTTAAAAATGTTGCCTTATATAAGGCTCGAACCCTGAACCTTCGGTTAAGTAGACACATAGTAGACGACGCTCTAACCGATTGCGCCAACTGCGTCAAGGAATAGATCTTTGTCGCAGTTGGTTTGTTGCGGTATTAAATAGTATATAACAAATGCCACGATCAGCAATCTTGGCATGTGAGCGATCTCTTACCACAGGGTTATTATATCGATAGTCTCTATATAATTATGTCCTGTTATTCCGCTGGAGGAATAAATCGTGCAAGTATATGACAATCTGTGGCAACTAAATGGTTGAAAAGGGTGGGTTAACACTTAATTAATTAAATACAGATACAAACGCACTTAATATCTTTTGTAAATAAATCTACACAATAGTTATTACAGGTCGAGATCAACCACACACTGTCCGACTTCGTGTTTACCATAGGTTTTTATTGATAGTCTGTATATAGGTCACTCTCTAAACCATAAAGAGCGATGATAGTATATAAATGTAGCCGGTATTTGAAATTCTGAGCCATCTGATTCGTTCGAAAAGTAGGCTAAACACTAAGATGGTCCGTGTTACCGTATCATGCTGTGGAAGAACGTAACCGTTTTGAATCACCAAAGAAAGGGTTTATACGCATACAAACGGTGTTTTTTTAATTAAAGGGGGTGCATCAGGCTTTTCCTTAGGCACTAGGGGATCCGAATTAAAACCGACAAACAAATGATATGTTCTATTCTAAAGATCTTAAACATAATGAATGAGCCTCAGAGTTCATTCTGCACAGTAATATGGGCTATCCTATGTTACGGTTAATTTAACGATTTCATTCACACTCTACTTCAAAATTTAGATCTGAAGATCACGGTGCTAACACCATCTTTTGACTGGTCAGATATTTTTATCATGAAATTGTAAAACTTTGTTTTTATCTAAAACAAAGCATGATACAGTGGGTTGGTGGGTATAGATCTAATCACCAATCGTCTACTTTTAAAATGAAAGGAAAATGTCTGTTTAGTTTCTGATTTAGATTTACCCTTTTAGGTGTACAATAACAACAGCAATACATTTTTTTAAATTATTATTATTATTATTATTTTTATTATTATTATTATTATTATTATATGTTTTTGTTTTTTTGTTTGGGTTTTTTGACTCCATATTTACATTATTTATTTGTAATCCTAGAAGTGCCAGACTTTAACAAGTTAACCTTTTTGATGATTACATTTCGACTTTTTTCCCTAACATTTGTTATAACAGCAAATATTTATATCTCAGTTTATTGTGACAGTATGATTTCTTTCAAAAACACACTTCATTCGGGTAACAAAGAATCATTTTTTCTGAAAGGTGTTGCACCAGGGAGTAAGTCACTTACACTTACTCCCTTTTTTTCACTTAGTGATACATCTTGCATGGAAAAATGCACCAAATCATTTCACCTCCAATTCACTGTATCCCCCTTTAATATATCCAGTGTAAATTATTTGTATGGCGAAGTATGCATGGATAGGTTTGCAAGGCTGTCAAACCAGTTCGTATACTTATAATGCTTGACACTTGAATGCTTTTGCGAAAGGGCCTTTCATAAAGTTTTATATTTACCAATGTAGATTAATATAATATACACTTGGTTTACTTATAAATAGCGAAACAAGTTCTTATGTTGCATTAGTGGTATATTGTATAGCAATAGAAACAAAAAGAAACTGATGCAAAGCATCAGGGCGGCGCAGAAAGTTTTCAAAAGGAGGAAATGAAGACATGATTTATTTGTAAATTTTTATTATATAACAACAAAAATGTAGAAATATTATAAAACGTATAAAAAGTTACTATTACAGTAAGCAATAGTAACTTGAGAACAAAGGCACATATACTCGGTAAAAAAAGTTTTGGACCAGGGTATATAAAGTCATATAAAAATAAATCTGGTGGACAGAATTTAAGTATCTTTTTTTAGCAACCAAGGTCTACCCTTCCCCGGTTATTTGGTACAAGAAACATTAAATTCCAAGCAAGATTTGATTTTAAAAAAATATCGCAAACACACAAAGGGTCTGTAAAAAATGTTGCAAAGTCCATAAAAAGTAACTGTAACTGGACATATTCGAGTAACCAATAAAATTATTATTATTTTTTCGCAAACTTTCATTGTAAACGATAATTATTGTTGACTGTTGATCTATTGTGCATTATCAACTGAGATAATAAGGGTTATGGTCGAATTTCATGGTTCAGCGATCATTGTACGGGTTCGAACACTGCCATGGTCCAAAACTTTTTTTACAGAGTATATTTAAGATATCAAAATATATTTAAGCGTTTGCATTAATTGCTGATGATATAAATTCCTAGAATGTTATGAAGACTTTTACAATGTTGAGGTAGTTTGAATTAAGTAAAAGAAATATAAAAAAAGAAGCTGATATGATCAGAGAAATGTTTACTATGACAAATGGCTGGGGTAGGTGGACATGTATTTGGAAGAAGTGGTTTGTAGTGGTAAGATATCATACAGTTTGGTTTTTTGAATGTTTGACACTGATTTTTGTCATAGGTGTGTGCCAGGTAGGGCTGATCGTGAGATTTTTCTAGGTGGAAACCAGTATTGCTTGGCCGGCGTCAGGAAATTGCATGCTCAAGCAAAGTTTCAAATCTGTTTCTGTTATAGTCACTGAAAGAAGTGCACCTTAACATAAAACTTAACCAAATACGCAGACGCCGATCAAGGGATGACAATAACTTGTGTTTTTCCTCAAAAAACATACTGGCTAAAAAGTGGACCTTAACGGAAAACTTAACCAATTCACAAAGGGGCATAACTTTTGCAGAAAGCAGCAAAAAGTTATGAACCTGATATGCTGGGTCGTGTTATGACAAACAACTGTATGTATAAAGGTTCAAAGTTGTAGCTGTAATAGTTACCTAATATATGGACCTATGGCATAGCGCCAATTTCAATACAACAACACGATCTTACGGCCAGTATTTTACCCCCAACATTTTGGCCAGTCTTTTACCCCCAACATTTTTAATCACGTGCTCCTCCATATCTCACGTGCTCCTCCAAAAACAAGCTGCGCGCTCAAGTCGCGCCGCCAACAAGAAAATCGGTAAAAAGGTCAGATACCACTATTGATTTGGGGCTTCTGATTGGTAGAAAAAAGTATAGGTCTATTAGGGCATATAGTCAGAGTATAATGTAGATTGATTCTGATTGGATTAAATTACCCAAATCATAACAAATCCCGATAAAACATCAAACTATTATATTTCCATCATAAAACATGTTGATTTAGGACATTTTGACTGAAATTTGCATTTTAATGAATACAATTGTACTGAGACTATATTTGCAAAAAGTAAAATTTCTTTACTGCCCACTTTCAGTGAAATATTAGAGTCTGAAAGCATCAGATGTAGTTTCTTCAATTTTGGAGCGAAAATAAAAACAAGTTGAATTGATTTTGTAAGATTAATTATAATTTGAAGGAACTTTGGTATGTTTTTGACCTTTTGACCCCCTTGAGTGCCCCTGGGCCAAAATAATGTTGCTCTTGCTCGCCGTTATCATGTTGGAAAGTCATCCACTAAGTTCGGTTGAATACCGCTCAGTGGATAAAGAGTAGATATGATAAAGGACGGACGAACGGACAGATGGACAAACGGAGGCGATTTTAATATCCCCTTGCTCTTTCAAAACGTGGGGATAATGACGATTTGTTGTATATATCTCTGAGATATGCTTCGGACATGAATTATACGTATAACATTGCAAAGGACGATAACTCTATTTTGTCATGGTTTTGTGCTTTGCATTACATCTCATTGCCCTCTATCAATGTGTAAATTTTCACTGCAGTCCCGTAAGTGGTTTTGAAGTTATGCTCCGAACAAGAATTCTAAGTATACAATTACATAGGACAATAACTCTAACTTGAATGAAGGCACAGTTACGGGTTTTGCACTCTGCAATTCTCTCATTGCCCTCTATCATTGTGTTTAGTTTTATTGCAATCCTGTAAGTGGTTTTGAAGTTAAGCTCCGGACAAAAATTCTAAGTATAAAATTACCAAGAGAAATATCTCTAATTTTAATACGGTTCTTGAACTCTGCACTTTCTCTCATTGCCCTCTATCATTGTGTGAAGTTGCATGATAGTCTAATCTGTAGTTTTTGAGTTATGCTCCGGACAAGAATTTTAAGTATAAAATTACAAAGGCAATAACTTTAATTTGAATGAAGACAGAGTTACGGTTCTTGCACTCTGCACTTCCTCTGATTGCGCTCTAGTAATGTGCGAAGTTTCATTGTAGTCCCACTGTAGTTTTGAAATTATGCTCCAGACAAAAGTGAGACGGACGGAAGGAGGGACGGACAAAGCGGCGACTATAATTATGCTCCCCCGAAAATTTCGGGGAGCATAAACACTTTAATGCACATTCGGTGCCATAGAACAGTACGAGTAACACATGTGAGTAAATTGGCCTTAAAATCACAATTTAATTCCTAAATATTCTACTGGTTCTACATGTCTTTCCTGTCCTACGTGTTCTACAGGTTCTTCCTGACCTACATGTCTGGCATGCCAGAGGTGTTCTATAGATACTTCCTGTCCTACATGTCCTACGTATTATACAGATCATTCATGTCCTTCAACTCCAAGCCCAGTAATCGACGTCATCAGCAGGTGCACGAGATGATCATCCGTAACGAAAATTTGTCTCGACTCGGAAAGTAAGCACACGCATTTCAGCTCTAATTCTCAGTCCATAAAGATATAATTGTGCCAAAGTATCGCAAGAAATGGTAAAAAGACTCGGTGAATATTCACTTCTGCTAATACCTAGCGAATTGAGAGAAGAATCAAAGAAAGTTAAAAATGAAAAAAAAAGTCCGCTGAGAATCATCTCGCTAAAATAACTTTCTTTGATTCTGCTCTCAATTCACTAAGTATTAGTAGACGTGAATATTAACCGAGTCTTTTTACCATTGACTGCGATACTTTAGGCATACTTATACCTTTATGGACTGAGAATTAGAGCTGAAATGCGTGTGTTTACTTACCGAGTCAAGACACATCTTCACACATCTTCGTTACGGATGATCATCTCGTGCACCTGCTGATGACGTCGATTACTGGGCTTGAACTCGTGCATATTCTATAGTTTATACATGTTCTTCACGTCCTACATATCTGTGATGTACTACGTATTATAAAGGTCCTTCATGTCCTTCAACTCATGCATGCCCTATGGTTTATACATGTTCTTCCTGCCCTATATATCTGGGATGTACTACGTATTATAAAGGTCCTTCATGTCCTTCAACTCATGCATGCCCTATGGTTTATACATGTTCTTCACGTCCTACATATCTGTGATGTACTACGTATTATACAGGTCCTTCATGTCCTTTAACTCGTGCATGCCCTATGGTTTCTTCATCTTCTTCCTGCCCTATATATCTGGGATGTACTACGTATTATACAGGTCCTTCATGTCCTTCAACTCGTGCATGCCCTATGGTTTCTTCATCTTCTTCCTGCCCTATATATCTGGGATGTACTTCGTATTATATAGGTCCTTCATGTCCTTCAACTCATGCATGCCCTATGGTTTATACATGTTCTTCCTGCCCTATATATCTGGGATGTACTACGTATTATACAGGTCCTTCATGTCCTTCAACTCGTGCATGCCCTATGGTTTCTTCATCTTCTTTCTGCCCTATATATCTGGGATGTACTACGTATTATACAGGTCCTTCATGTCCTTTAACTCGTGCATGCCCTATGGTTTCTTCATCTTCTTCCTGCCCTATATATCTGGGATGTACTACGTATTATACAGGTCCTTCATGTCCTTCAACTCGTGCATATCCTATGGTTTCTTCATCTTCTTCCTGCCCTATATATCTGGGATGTACTACGTATTATACAGGTCCTTCATGTCCTTTAACTCATGCATGCCCTATGGTTTCTTCATCTTCTTCCTGCCCTATATATCTGGGATGTACAACGTATTATACAGGTCCTTCATGTCCTTCAACTCGTGCATATCCTATGGTTTCTTCATCTTCTTCCTGCCCTATATATCTGGGATGTACTACGTATTATACAGGTATATATATGTATTTTGGGGTTTCTGTTGTATGTTTTTTTTTACCTCGAATTGCAGCAGAACGACCCCAAAATAAACACATATATAATAAATCACCATGAAATGGTGATTTTACTTGATTTATTAAAACTTTTTTAAAATAGGGGTAGTGAAGATTGCAAGTTTAATTTTTTTTATAAGTTATCAAAATTACAAAAATATTGCTTTTTTTGTAATATAATTATAAAATGTTTCTTTAATACAAAACAAATTTGTTGATTTGTTATCAAAATTACACCCAAATCAACGAATAAACACGAATATAATAAAATATGATTTTTTACTAGAAAATCAAATTTCTATATGTTTTAGTCTATTACATTCAACAATATATGGCTTTACTACTTCCCAGTATCTATGTCTTAATCTAACTATATGAGCACCACAACCAACACAAATTTGATATTTTGCACTTGTACCTTTTTCACATTTTAGACACGGTAAAACTTTACTTTGCTTTAATCTGAATTTATGTAAACTGCAGTAGTTTGAATCTTTTGTTGTTTTATTTTTACAAGGTTTGTGATCTCCAACTTTGAGAAATTGGCAAATGTTTTCAATTTTCTTAGTGTTTTCCATTTTCTTTTTCTTGTTATAATAAATATTTTTTTATATTAAGAAAAAAAAAAAAAATGATATATATTACAAAAATGAGTACAGAAGACGTTCACTACATTTTACAATTACACCGGGAAGGAGTAATTAATAATGATCAGCTTAGAAAGATGGTAGATGCTCTTAAAGAGCCTGAAATTTCAAAGGAAACTCCAAAAGAGGTTATTCAACCAGTTGAGTCCAAAGTGCTGGAAAGTGTAAGACGGGAAAAAAAGAAAAACAAACCAATCCCAGCACCACGGACCAAACCAATTCCAGCACCACGAGCTGTAAAACCAATCCCAGCACCACGGACCAAACCAATCCCAGCACCACGAGCTGTAAAACCAACCCCTCGTACTACAATCAAACCCCGTGAAACTCCAAAGGAAGTTCCAAAGGAAACTTTAGAGGTTAAATCTCAAACATTAGAACATTTTCTCAAGAGACGACGTGCTAAAAACAACGTAAACGAGAAAAGAAGAAATATGATAAATTACAAGAAAATATTATAAATGAACAAAAGCAGAAATATGCCAAATTACAAGAAAATGTTATAAATGAACTAAAACAAGTTTTTAAAGACAGAAAATTAAAACTGGTTGACAAACCAATGAGTTGCTATTTGAAAGCATACGAGATATCTGCCGAGAAATACAAAGACCCTCAAAAACTATTTCGTGATAAAAAATCCATTATCACAAAACAAATCAACAAAGAACTGACAGAGATGAATGGATTAAAGTTTTCATTAGGTCTCACTGTAGATTTATTTAAAGATGACGGTGCTACCAAAAAATACGTCAAAACGGACGTTTTATATAGTGATCAAAAGGTAATCTTAAACTCTGAAAAAATAAATGAGTTTTATGATGAAGCATCTGCTTGTATACAACAGACCCTTGAAAAACATATAAGTGGAGGTTCAGGATTGGAGATTGATCACTGTGTTAGGTTTTACTTAAATTTTGCAAAGTATGAACCATTTAAAGGTTCTTCATATATTCCTTTGCCTAAAGCAGTATCTGATAAAAAAGCAATAATTAATGTTAATAATGAAGATAATAAGTGCTTGGAAGTGGCATTGGTTTCTGCTTTGTGGCCTAATAAAAATAATCCAACTAGGATATCTAGTTATAACAAACACATGGGTAAGTTGAATATGGATGGTATTGATTTTCCCACTCCAATTTCTCAAACTTCCAAAGTAGAGAAACAAAACAACCTTGCTATCAACGTTTATGGATATACCATAACAGGAAAAAATAAAAAGGTATCTGTTTTTCCATATAAAATATCAGAACAACCAAAAGATATTGAACGAATTAATTTGATCTTAATATCTGAAGACACTGAGGTTGAATCAGAGAACGAAGACGATCCAAATAATGAAGAAGGAATTAAAGATGACAACTATAACCCTGATGATTATCCCAACGAACCAAAAACAATAACAACAAAATATCACTATTGCTGGATTAAAAATTTAAATAGATTACTTTACGATCAAAACAAACACCATGGTCAAACTTACTTCTGCGATCGTTGTCTTCACGGCTATTCTGGAAAAGAACTACTTACCAAACACAAAGAAGACTGTGATGGTATCAACAAAAATTCTTGCAGAATAGAAATGCCAAAAGAAGGTAAAAATACTGTAAAATTTAAAAATCATCAAAATCAGATGCCTGTGCCTTATGCAATATATGCTGATTTTGAGAGTATAATCAAACCAGAATCAATTAAATTTGGAAAGAAATCTGAAATCACAAATGTACACGAAGCTTGTGGGTTTGGATACCAGGTTGTCAGATATGATGGCAAAGCTGAAAAACCTGTTATTTACAGAGGGCAAGATGTTGTTGAAAAGTTTTTAAATTACTTAGAATGTGAGAAGAGCAACATTAATACAATATTTGCTCACCCAAAACCATTAATCATGACACAACAAAATGAGGAAAATTATGAAAAAGCAACACACTGTCGGATATGCGAAAATGAAATAGGTAGGAAATGTGGTTAAAACTGTAAAGTAAGAGACCACTGTCATTTTACAGGAGAATACAGAGGTGCAGCACATAAAAACTGCAACCTAAAACTAAAAATAAAACCAAATAAAACAATTATCCCTGTTATATTTCACAACCTCAAAGGATATGATAGTCATCTCATCATGCAAAAAATACATAAAATGACAGGTAATATTACATGCATTCCAAACAACGCTGAAAAGTATATTTCATTTAGTGCCGGACAACTTAGATTCTTGGATAGCTGTCAGTTTATGATGAAGCCTCTAGATGAATTGGTTGATGCAACAGACAAATCTGATTTTAAAATTACCAAAAATCAGTTTGGGGAACAAACAGATTTACTTTTACGAAAAGGTGTTTATCCATACGAATATATGGACAGTATAGAAAAATTCAAGGAAACGCAATTACCGCCTATAGAAAAGTTTTACAGTAGTCTCTCAGATGAAAGTATAAGTTCCGAAGATTACGAATATGCTCAAAAAATATGGAAAGAGTTTAACTGTAAAACTCTTGGAGACTATCATGATTTATATCTAAAAACTGATGTAACTCTGTTAGCAGATGTGTTTCAAACTTTTAGAAAAACATGTATGAGTGCATACAAACTTGATGCTTTACATTACTATACAGCACCTGGATTATCTTGGGATGCTTTACTTAAACATTCAAAAATAGAATTGGAACTTTTGACAGACATTGACATGCACTTATTTATAGAAAAAGGTATGCGTGGTGGAATTAGTATGGTATCAAAACGATATGCCAAAGCAAACAATCCACATGTAGCTGATTATAACTCTAACGAGGAAAACAACTTTTTAATGTATTATGATGCCTGTAACCTCTATGGTTGGGCAATGAGTCAGCCACTTCCATATTCTGGCTTCAAGTGGGTGGAATCAGAAACCTTGCCAGAGCCAAAAGAAGGAAAATGATATATCTAGAAGTTGATTTGGAATATCCTAAAGAACTTCATGAAGCTCACAATGACTATCCGCTTGCACCGGAAAGATTAGCAGTGAAAAAAGAATGGTTGTCTGAATACCAAACAGATCTGTTAGAAAATAATAGCATGATAAATACAGAACAACTAGTTCCCAATCTTAGGGACAAAGAAAAATATGTGATACATTACAAAAACCTGGAACTGTATTTATCTTTAGGCATGAAACTAAAGAAAATACACAGAGTATTAGAATTTAATGAAAAACCATGGATGAAATCATACATAAATTTAAACACAGAACTTAGGAAAAAAGCTAAATCACAATTTGAAAAAGATTTTTACAAGCTTATGAACAACTCTGTGTTTGGTAAAACAATGGAAAATTTACGCAAGCGGACTGATATAAAACTAGTCAGAACTGACGGCTCTGAAAATGAAAAGATAAAAAAAATAATAGCCAAACCCAACTTTAACAGGCGTATAAAATTTTCAGATGAATTGTCAGCAATACATGTAAACAAAACAAAATTAACATTAACCAAACCAATTTATGTTGGGATGTCAGTATTGGATTTATCAAAGTACCATATGTATGATTGGTATTATAATACTTTGAAAAAAAGGTACAAAAATAACTGTACTTTATTATACACAGATACTGAAAGCTTGCTTGTAGACATCAGAACAGATGATGCATACAAAGACATGGCTGAAATGAAAGATGAGTATGATCTAAGTGATTATCCTCAAAATCACCCAATGCATGATGATACAAACAAAAAAGTATTGGGTAAAATGAAAGACGAATGTGCTGGTGTTGCTATAGCTGAGTATGTTGGATTAAGACCCAAGCTATATTCTATTTTGAGAGCGGATGAACAACTCATTAAAAAAGCAAAGGGTGTAAAAAAATACGTAATCGAAAAAAATATCAACTTTGAAAACTACAAGGATGCATTGTTTAACAAGAAAAAATACACCCATGAAATGAATATGATACGATCAATAAAGCATCAAATATACGGCATAACAGTAAACAAAGTTACACTGTCACCATTCTACTCAAAAATATATATTCGAGAAGATGGAATTACAACTGATGCACATGGTTTCTATGAAAACTTATGAATTTGGGTATCAGCAGGAACAATAAGTAATTCTTCTTTAACAAATCCTCTCTGTGGCGCTGGTGCTTTCAAATAATAAACTCTTATACCTTGCGTCACCATATAACTTTTAATCTTGTGAATATCTACACTCCACATTGGATCAGTTGCTCTGCGCCTTCCACCTTCTTGTTCCCCGGGTTGATATAAATATCTTACACTTGCATTCATACAGATAGGATCATCTTTTAATATTTTTGTTTCAACAGGAGGAGGCTTTTTTGTCTCCGCATTTATGGCTTTGACAACTTCTGGTAATCTCTCTACCCATTCTCTATTACGTTTTTGGGAATCTATTTCCTTAGCATACTGATAACCAAACAATCTTTCAGCTAATGTTCTGTTAAATCTTTCCACTATAGCTTGGTCTCTGTGTATTTCTGTTCTGCCCCGTCTGATTTTTACTTTGTGTTTGGCCATTAACTGCGATACTGCACCCATAAATTCTCTGCCTGGATCCACTTGTAATAATTTTGGATATTTCAAATGTCGACTGTATATTTTCTCAAATGCTTTGGCAACTTCTTTGCTATCCTTGGAAGTCAGTGGCTCTGCTTCTTTGTATCTGCTCGCAATATCAACCACAGTCAACGCATATTTATATGTCTTGCGTCCACGACCAATCCCAAAAGTATCATGCGGTAAAAATAACAAATCAGCTTGATGCACTCCATTCTTAGCAGAAACATCAAACCTGGGTCTAACTATTTTCTTCGGCGCAGGTAAATAAATCTGCCACACAGCTTGTTTCTTTAAAAATTCTAATGCCTTTTTTTCACTAACACCAGCCTCTTTTGCTAATTTTTTAACTGCTGTGTAACCTCTCCAAAATCCTTTTGGGCTGTAATAAATCTTTTCCATTTTTTTCTACTAAAGATTAAACTTTATATAATTATAAAGAAAAAATGGATATCACAACTGCACAATTTGATGAACTGCTTGAAGAGCAAAATCAAAATAGCACAAAAAAATGGACAGATTTGGAACTAAATAAAATATACACTATTACAGATACGAAAATAGTAGAAACTGAATATGGTCCATCCATGGTATTGACATTATTAGACAATGGTGAAGTATGGGCGCCTGGTCATCTCAAAGATAAATTAGAGAAGAGTGCTAAACCACCATATTATATGCGACCACTTGGATTGAAAGCATGTAAGAACAACAAAACAAATAGGTATCATGCATATGACTTAGTCTTTTCAAAGTAGTCATTTTAAAAGTAATTATATATATTTTTTTATGAAATCAATTTATACGCCACAAATCCAGTTGCAGCCATGCCCACCGCAATAAACGTAATTTCTCTATTCTGTTGATCCGGAGATGGTGTATAAAAATCACTCAACTTGGGCTCCGGTTCCAAAAGTAAATGTTTGCCAGTTGTATAATAATACTGTTTCATAGCTTGATCTACATCATCAAATGTCTGCGCTGCATGATGTTCTTTTTGCAGTTGCTTATTAATAAAATCTAACCTCTCTGTTCTTTTTTTATTCCACTCCGCTTGTGCTGCGTTTAATTGTTCTACGGCTTTGTCATGCCTTTGTCTTTCCTCATCTGAATGACTTCCCATTTTTGAAAAGAAATAATTTGAACCGCTAAACGCCAATGCATTTGTTAATGCGCCGCCTATCATCATTGCTACTGCACTTGCCATTTTTTTATATATTTTTTTTTTAAAATTATTTCATAATATCCGCAGGAATAATACCTTGCTTAATCAGCATATCCTTTGTAGCCATTGCTAACATTATATCCACAGACAGCATACCAAAATCTACCATATTAAAATCCACTTTAGGTGCTGGTCTTTTTAGTAGTTTTCTGCCAATCTCAGAATATCCAACAGTTAGAAGTGTTTCCACTCCAGCGTGATACATCATATTTACAATTTGTTTTCCGTCATTACTTGCTGTCATTTTTTTATATTATTTTTTATATTATTTTTTTAAATAAATTATTAAAAACAATCAAACGGGTCTTTTGGTGCAACAGCAGGTTTCACAGCTACAGGTTGCGTAGCAGATTTCTTGTTATAAATATACAAACCCAACCCAGCAATGCCTAATAAAACCAGACACGGTGGAATATAATTTTTGTATACGTTTATTTTGATTTTTTCTGGTTCTTCTTCACCTATTGTTATTTTTGTTATTTGATTTGCAGCATTTTGATTTGTAACATCTTGAAGCAAACACTTTGCCTTTTTTGCCGCTGCTCCTCTTTTTCCAGCTTCTACTCGTTTTGGATATTTTACTTTTTGTTGTTCAACAGGTTGTGTAACAACAGGTATAACTTCACTCTCTTGCTTCTCCATTTATATTATCTATATTTTTATTTTTATTAAAATCAATATGTCTGACAGTTGTCAGTATTGCTGTAAATGGTGCTAAGCACATTCCATACCTGTAATACAACTCACAACAAGCACTTGTCAAAGCATGATTAATAAATGGGTCTTCCTCCAAATCTTCTATCAGCTTTGGTGGATTGGTTACATTAAAATATTTTGATACTCCCATCACATACAAGTTAATAAAAGAATTGCCTAAAGTCTTGGTCATGCTTGCCCCAAGCCTTGCTTCATATCTGCAGTAAAGTTTGTTAATTTCATCTGGTGGCATGCTATCTATATTTGTGAGTTGTATGTCTTTACCCAAATATTGACGACTACCACCGCCAGCCACTATGGCTGATAATCTTTCTTTTTTTGTTTCTTGTTGCTTTGATTCATCTGGTTCCGTCTGTTCCGATATATTTTGTAATAGTTCTTCCGCATTCATTTTTATATTATTAATCTTATTTTTTATCTTGAAATAAATATAAAATACAAAACAACTAGCTGCGATATTCATGCAACTAGTAATTGTTAGTATTGTTAATAGCATTGTTATTAAGATTGCTATTTTTTCTATTAACATTATTAATTTGCTGCAAGCATTGCTATTAACATTGCTACTTTGCTATGAGCAATGCTATTAGCAATACTATATTCATGGTCAGTATTGCTATTAACATTGCTACTTTGCTGTTAGTATTACTATTAGCAACAGTTGTAAAAAAAAAGGTATTATACCTGCGTAAAATAAATATATTTTGTAATAATAAAAAAATATTATATAAGAAAAAATGGATTTGAAAATAACAGACGGTGAGAATAGTGATTATAACAAAAATAAAATAGCACTGGATATTATGACAAGAGATGACGTAAAATGTTGTATATGTGTTTCAGAAAGTAAGTTTTTACAAACGTACGAAAAAGGTGCACAGGAAACGCCTGTAATTTCTGTGACAAAGGATGACGTAGAATATTTTATATGTGAGCCGAGATAGTATGTTTTACAAGACCCACAAAACATGAGTAGTGCTGTTGTACCAATATTGGCTAGTGCATTGAGTGTATGGGTTATATGGGCACTCTAGTTTTTATTTTTGAAAAAATTATTCAACCCAATAACCAGTTGGTTGGTCAGTCCTCAAAATTAACTTCGAATATTTAGTCTTAGCTAAAGCTTTTCTTATTCTGGTTCTCTCTTCCAGCGTTGGAATAACATCATTCTCTCTCAAACAATTTTCATAACTATCTCTGTCCTTGGTGTAAAATATACACAACCATTTTGCTTGCTCTCTCAAATCTTTCAATACAGAATTATATCTCTGTGAAATGACCCACACTGATTGTTTAGCGTGACGACCAGAGAATGCCAACTCTGACAACATATCTTTTTTCTTTGTTAATTCTTTTGTGGCCGAGCAATCGTCAATAATGTATAATGTGGGCTGGCCAGCATATTGTTTGAAAAAGAAACGCAACAGTTCTTGTAACATTTCTTTACCGTTGCTTACGGGATTGACAATTATTATTTTTTTATCTTTTGGGTTTTTCACATCACCTATCCAAGATCGATTTTTATAAGCCTCGTTCCACTCTATGGGCGGACACAATATAATTATATGTTCAAAAACTCCAACATACTCTTGTTCAAGTATGCCAAGAACAAACTCTGTTTTACCACAGCCTGTCTGACCACAAATAATGGCACTGTGTGAATATTTAGGATATTTTTGTTGTAAACTAGTATCGTACTTCTTTGAATCTTCCATCTTCGAAATTGATTTGCGCATCTTGTATTATATATATATAAATATTTAAAGTTTGATCTGCATCTGCTTTTTTATTTATTAATATCGTTATACCTTCACTGCCGTTTTCTATTCTTCTTCCACTGCCGTATATTAAATTGTCCTCACATGTTCTAAGGTCAAGCCACAAAGCATATGCTTTTGTTAGATAGGTCTCAAGAGAAACATTGGTAAAGTTTAAGTCCCTTGCTGCTATTTCTGTCTCTTTGTTTCTTTTTGATGTCAAGGCAAAATATTTGTTGATTTCATCCCAATGTTGATATGCCTTCATGCCCTGACTATACAACTGATTTGGTACTCCCTCTATTGTCATTTCAACCTTTTCAATCTTTGGGTTGTAATAGGTTTCTGCGCTTGTTCTTTCTGGGTCTTCAAACAGCATTAAAATACCTTTCATGCTCTGTGCTGGTACATTAATGTTGATATTCCAAAGGGTTTCAGATTTGTTTGCTGTTATTTTTCTATGTCGCAAGATACGATCATACATAAATACTATCTTACCATTGATTTGCTGTCTTATTTGTCTGGATAATTCAACATCACTAACCGTATCAAATTCCAAGCAGATATTTTTTATTACATAAGATGCATCAGCATCACTGCTTTTGATAACTTTGTTATAATCGTTAAACGTTAATTCATATTCTAACCTATCACCAAGCCCCGCTTGATAAAATGGCATATGACTTTCTAACATTTCAAAGTCCAGTGGAATACAAAATCTATTTCCATAAGCTGCTGCTATAGCTTCATCTCCGGTGTCTGAGGAAACATCTCCCGCGCTAACTCTATGTTTTAGCATGTTTGATTTACCAATACCTTGGTAAGCTGTGTTTAATCGTTCAGTAGGACTTTTCCATAAATCTACATAACAATGATATATATCACTGTCATCTATTGACATGACTTCATTGCCACTTATTCTTATTGTCATTTTTTTCACAATTGTTCTACCCAGATTTTGAAATAGAGTAGCGTTGGCGTCTGTTCTGCTTTTAAGTTCTATTTCAAAGGCAAGACGAGCAGTACGAGGAACTATCACATCATTAGTACTTAGATTGGGAAATCTTACAAGCAGTTGCTGGTTTTGGTCTATTGTTGATGGATTATTAGTTATTACTACACTTGTGCGGATGCCTTTGGCACCATGAGGTTCTCTTAGTTTTCTATGAGGGTTAAGTTTGTTTCCGTAAGCCGACATTGTTTTTATTTTTTAAATATATTTTTTAAAATTAAATAAAATAAACAATGGCTGAAGGAGGATTTGAAAATCCTACGCTCGATCCAGATGTTGAAGATGAAGATGTCTGGAATGAATTATTTGAAGACGAACCAGAATTTACACAACCTGGCTCAGAATTTCAGAGACAAATTGTAAATGAAAATAACCATATTGATCAGCTTGAAGGAGAAGATAAAACAAAAGAACAACTAACACAAAAAAGGTTATTAGTAGATCAATTTTTTACTGAACTTGATGCTGAGATCAGCGGAATTGATTATAAAGATGATTTTAGAGTGGATGAGGACGAAATCGGTAGAACAATGTTATATGCAGTTCAGTTGGGAACAGATGATGTTCCACTTACCTATTATAAGGGAAATAATCCAAACGAACCAATCAAGTTTTATGCGCTGGACACTCTACATAGAAAACATGGCATTGACTTCATAAAAAATAATTTAAAAATATACGATTATTTAGCCCCACGTGAAAGAAAGGCTCAGAGTAGGGCAGAATTAGCATCCTTGGCAAAAACAAAAAATACCCTCATAAAAGAAGGAGAAAATATACCAATGCAAACTTTTTCAACAACTGAAGATGTACAAAATACAGTAGATGCTGTAAATATAATTGAGAGTGATTTGAGTAATATAATAGATGAAACTCATCCTAAAACTGCTGTTCAACCAGAAAATCTAACACTGCGAGAGATACGAGGTTTAGATAAGAGATTGCAAAGCTTTCGTGGAGAACTTACTAATAATCTCTCAAAGCTCACTGAGCTTGATAAAGATATAGCAAAATAAAAACAAAAATTAGAACAGGTGAGCACCCCCGGGCAGGAGGATGAGTTTCAACAAGAGCGCCTACGTGACAGAATAAAAAACTTAGAAGATGAAAAAAGTGCACGACTTGAAGCGGCGAGTGAAAACAAAGAAGCATTACGCAGTCAAATAAACAGGATAAAAGAAACTATAAATAAGGTGTTAAAAGAAGACACAACATTGGGTGAAAGAATCAAAACCTTGTTTAGGGAGCAAGGTATTACTATTGTTAGTATTTTGACTGCCTTTGGTATGATTATTGGGGTATTAGTTGATGCCATTATTCCTACAACAGGAGGAGGGACTGCACCTGTTCGAACTCCAAAACCTGATCCATCAAGTGTAAAAGATTGGATAAAAAAACAACTATTTAATCTTGGTAAACTTCTTGCCAACCTAGCTGGTAAAGCTGCTGCAGTGCTTCCAGGAGTTATTGGTGCAATAGTATCATGGCTTTTATCTGCAACAGGTAATGTTAAATAATTGGCTTGGTAACAATCTATGGGCTTTGCTTGGGTTTGTTTCCGGTTTGTTGTATGTGGCAGCCAAAGAGTGGTTTAAATCTCGTAGATAAGTAATGCAGCAAGACCTATTACTATAGTACCAACAATTATAGTTGTTTTGTTATCTTCGTGTCCAATCGCTATTTTTTGTATTTCTGGTGGGTTATGTTCCACAGTTTTATGTATTGATGATTTATCAAAGTCAGAATGTTCCGGTAAAAATATTTTTGTTGTGGTGCCTTGAAAAGGTTGAATATTTTTTGGTGGCACTGGTTTTACATTTACATCATTATTCAATCCTAATGCTTGTGCATCGGTTGCTATTACAATTTCATTATTGTAGTCTTGTATTATTCCAATTCTTAATTCCATGTCACTCGGAGACATGTACAATCCACTTCCATAGACAAAATTTACTTTACTTCTTGCATATTTTAAGGTGTTTTCATATCTTGAAATTTGACTGGGCAAGTCAATGGGGCTATTTATTGCGTCCTCTACATTTGCTAAAAATTGTTTCTGTGCATCAAATGCTGTTCCAGTTCCAAGTATATCTGTTCTTGTTTGTGATTGTGAACCAAGAATTGCCCAGCAGTATGTTCTTATGCTGTCATTGATTCTTTCTACTCCAGCTCTTGTAAATCCAGATGAACAATCTAGTATAAAAGTAGACCAGCTGTTGTCTGCCTCAGATCCTTGTGCAATGTAATCAATATGATATGTTTTATCACTCTCATAGACTGTAAAACTCATCGTTTTGTTGTCGTATACAGTATTTACCAAAGGATGATAACCAATATTTGTCCAGTAATTATAAATTGTTCCTAGACCATTATTATAGCTTTGTTTCTGTCTCCAGTCTGAATTTAAGTCAACGTTAAACTCCTTGCATATTCTCTCGTATGCGTTTCGGTTATATGTGTTATTAAACTCATTCCAATTTGAGTCTTGCGGCATTGCTACACTCATCTCAAAAAATATTCTTCTGACTTGGTAATAGACATGAAATCGAAATAACGATCCAACCAAAGTATCAGCTTTTAGATGATTGTTAAAATCAATACCACATCCAGTTGTCGCACACCAAATAGCAAAGTTTAACTGATTCTGCCAAAATAACATCCAATCTGTTCCCCAGCGTTGGACTATAGCATCTGATTTGACGTATGAAAGTTTGTATTTTTCAAAGACATTTGGAAATGATGCTTTAAAGCCTTTACCGTCTGACGTAATGACTATGTTTTGATTTATTATATCTATCACTTTCTTGCTAAAAGTATTTGAATAGTGAGCATCTGGGTTATATTTAAATTCTTTAGAAATCATTTTTATTTGTGTTTTTATATATATATATTAAAAAAAAAATGTTTCATACAATTTCAAACATAAACAACTCTATTAATTTACAACAGTATATCGATAATAGAGATGGAACTAAGCGCGTTGGATTAAAAGGTTTTACATACACTATCGGTTGGCAAAATATTATTCATGAAACCATAAAGACACGAAACCCAGATAAAATAGAACATTTACCAGGTGGACTCTATAACTTTCAAGACTTGGTAGAAAATTTTAAAAAGCTAAATGAAAATAGTATCCTGGACAGTATTGTCCAAATTGGTGCAGCAATTTTACATACGCCAATAGAGACACGAATGTCAAGCGGTCTTTCAAAAATGCTGGGATTCAAAGACAGAAAATGGTTGACAGGTACTAATATAGGAGATTTACCAATTGATTCAGCTCCTTATAAACAGCTATATGTTCATCTGGAACAAGTTAATACAAGTAGTAATTATTTCAATGGTGCACCAAGCACTATTATAGGTGTTGTGCCTGTAGTAAATAAGCAGTTTGGAGATATAGTATATACAAGTTTTTATCCTGAATATCACTGTCTTATGAATAGTGCAATTTCTGAATTGAAAATAGAAGTCAGAGATGAGTATGGCAACAAGATATTTAATCACGGTTTGCCTATGAGTTGTGTTTTAGAAATTATTTAAAAAATATATTTTTATAAAAAAAACAATGAGTATATATGGACCAACAAGACCTAAAAAAACAGAAGACTTAGAGGCTTTAATAAATGATGTTCAAAATTTATATAGGCGAGTTGTGCCTTTTGTTGACCAGTTTAATCATTTAAAAAATAGAGTTGATAATCTTAAATATGGAATTATAACAATATTTGCAGAGGCTAAGGGCCCACTTGTATCAAACAGAATACTCTCATTTGGTAACGGCGGGGCAGAAAAAAATGTTGGGCATGTAATGACACGCCGTGGACGGATTATGGGAATAGGTTTAGCATGTGAACGATTAGTTGGTGACGTAACTGTAATAGTTTCTGTCAATGGTGTTGAACAACCAAATTATGGTATAACGCTTCACATCATTCCCCGCAATCATGATAACTTTGATAGTCCTTTAGAGATTGGTGCTGGTTCTGTTGTTAACTTTGTATGCAAGGTTGCTAACGCTACCGCTGTAAATACAGTGGCATCATTATTAGTTGAATTAATTTAATTTAATTCTACGAGCTGGCTTGATTTTTGTATCAACAAAAAATATATTATATACAAAATTGTATAACAGTATGATAATTAGTGTACTGGGTATTGAGAGCTTGCCCTTAAAAGATGTGTTTAATAATTTAATATTAAAAATTTAGTCTTTGAACTATTTTTTTTTTAAAAATATAATGTTATAATTATATGATAAAAAAATGGAAGAACAAGAACCAGACATGGAATCGAAGCCAGAAGAGTATGAACCTGTAGCGCTAGAGGAAGTATGGGATTATGTTTACAAGTGTGTTAGGGAACGGGATATCTTCGAAGACTACAAGTGGTCAACATTATCTGTTATTATATTACTATTTATGCCGCAGTGCTCGTAACAACAATTATAGGTTTGTTTGGAACTCTTACCCCATCCGCCTGGTTAACATTACCATGAGGAGTCTTGAAGTAACAAATCACGTTGTTTTAAAATCCTGTCCGGTTGCTGTAAATACGGTGGCATCATTATTAATTGAATTAATTTATTTTTTTATTTATTAATAAAAAATGAAGCAACCAACAGCACCAAGTATATATCCTGAGTTGCCAGTGGAGGACGGACAAAATTATAGATTACAAAAGATTTCAGAAATTGAAAAAAAGTTAATTATAGAACGAGATATACGTCAGTCACTTTATAAAAAATATAAACGTGGTATTAATATTACAGATGGAATTGACACTACCTCGATATCTGCAGGTGTTATTATGGCTGGGATTGGATTTGTTATTCCAGTTTTGTAACCTTTGGAAATAGCAGCAATAGTCTGCGGAGCTACAGGTGTTTGTATTAATTTTATCAGACGCAAGCTTAATGCAAAAGCTCAAAAACATCATGAAATAAAAACTTTGGCGGAGTCTAAGTTGAATAGCATAAAGCAGTTAATATCAAAAGCGTTGAGTGATGCACAAATATCTGATCAAGAGTTTAAGACGATTTTAGATGAGTTGGATAAATATTATAGTTTAAAACAGGACACCAAACAAAAAAAGGCTGAAATAAGTGAAGCTCAAAAAAAAGAACTAGTAGAGCAGGGAAGAAAGGAAGCAATGGCAACATTGCAAAAAAGTCTAAAAAGTGTGTAATAAATTGTTTTAGTAATGTGTATGAGTACGATCCACCACCTTTGTATTCAAGGTCAGAAAATTGCTAATTGAATGTAATTTTGATAACAAATCGACAAATTTGTTTTGTATTAAATAAACATTTTATAATTTTGATAACTTATAAAAAAAATTAAACTTGCAATCTTCACTACCCCTATTTTAAAAAAGTTTTAATAAATCAAGTAAAATCACCATTTCATGGTGATTTATTATATATGTGTTTATTTTGGGGTCGTTCTGCTGCAATTCGAGGTAAAAAAAAAATACAACAGAAACCCCAAAATACATATATATCAGGTCCTTCATGTCCTTCAACTCGTGCATGCCCTATGGTTTCTTCATCTTCTTCAAGCCCTATATATCTGGGATGTACTACGTATTATACAGGTCCTTCATGTCCTTCAACTCGTGCATATCCTATGATTTCTTCATCTTCTTCCTGCCCTATATATCTGGGATGTACTACGTATTATACAGGTCCTTCATGTTCTTCAACTCATGCATGCCCTATGGTTTATACATGTTCTTCCTGTCCTATATATCTGGGATGTACTACGTATTATACAGGTCCTTCATGTCCTTCAACTCATGCATGCCCTATGGTTTCTACATGTTCTTCACGTCCTATATGTCTGGATTGACCTACGTGTTCTTCCTGCTCTACAAATCGTACACGTCTTACGTGTTCTACTTGTTCTTCCTATCCTATATGTCTGGAATGTCACACTTGTTCTACAGGTTTTTCCAGTCCTACATGCCGTGTACGTCATACGTGTTATACAGGTTCTTCCTGTCCTATATGTCGTGCATGTCCGAGGTGTTCTACATATTCTTTCCTGTCCTACATGTCTGGAATGACCTACGTGTTCTACAGGTTCTTCCTGTCTTACAAATCGTGCACGTCCTACGTGTTCTACATATGTTCCTGTCCTACATGTATGGCTTGTCCTACGTGTTCTACATATTCTTCCTATCCTATATATCTGGAATGTTCTACCTCCCCTATATATATGTAAAATGGGGGTCCTGTGGTATTTTTGAGTTGCCGAAAATACCACAGGAATTTTTTAATTTTTTTAAACACACCTATCTACAAATTAGCATGAAATGCTGATTTTGCTTGTTTTTTGTTGATTTTGCCCAAATATTTCATGAAATGGTGATTTTACTTGATTTATTAAAACTTTTTTAAAATTGGGGATAGTGAAGATTGCAAGTTTAATTTTTTTTATAAGTTTTTTTGTTTTTGTTTTTGATAATTTTATTTAGACACTTGTGTACATACATACATGATATAAATATGTGTACATGCATACATGATATAAATACAAACACATTTTAGGCAAAAATTGCATATAAGAATACATTCGATGAAACTAGATTGAGAAGAACAGACATGGAATGAAATCTGTACAAACTAAAGTAACATTAATATACACCTTTAAAGCATCAGTATTAAAAGGTGGAATAAACGTTGTGAATGTTATGGTTTAATTGTTAAAGATATTATTCACAGTGTTCCATCTCGCCTTAATAGCATTAGATTTCTTTTCAGGGTACGTATATAATGAGAATAATTCAAGGTGTTTATATCTCTTCAAATGCTCAATAAAAACGCTATAATTTGGGAGACATTGTTTCAGTTTACAGGAGTAGACATAACTTTTAAAAATGAGAAGACAAATATTAATTATCGAGTGAATGACGTTTTCATTCTGTTCAACATATAGGAGGATTTCCTGGGGCTTTATTTGCACATCAATACCACATTGATTCTTGATTTTTTCAAAAAAACGTAAAAGGACATTTTTTGGATACATACATTCATAAAATAAATGTAAAACTGTTTCTTTCAAGTTGTTACAAAACGTACAAAGTTCTGTTTCGGACATTTTGCACTGATAAAGTTTGGCATTGGTAAACAAAATACGATGAAATATTTTGAACTGCAGGCTCTGCAGATAGGTATCATCAGTTATTTTAAAATTTTGTTCGTATAACATTTCCCAGTCCTCAGTTTGTAAGGCTATTCCAAGTTCTTTATTCCATTCTTGCTGGGATTTGTTAGGTGTTTCTGCAATATTTTTTAAGAATTCTGGATTAAAAGTAAAGTTAACCTTTTTTGTTGCCTTTAATTTGTTGATATTTTTATTTATAGGATGTTCAATTCTAGTTTCATGTTTAATACTTGTTTTCCATGTATTTGGAATTGCATTGAGTAGACCATAGTATATAGTAAATGGAATCCGTATGTCATATTTATCTGAAAATTCTGTATAGGACAATAAGTTGCACTGTTCACTAACAATGTCATTTATAAAGAACACCCCCTTTTGACAAAAAGCTTTAACGATATTTAAATCCCAGGTTAAAGCAATATTTGAGTTATAAAATAAAGGTTCTGATAACATTTCAATTGCGTTTGTTATACATTCACAGTCTAAACAAGCCCATGAATGCATTACATTTTTCCAAAAACTATTTTGATAGTTTGCTATTTTATTAATTTTTTTTATAAGTTATCAAAATTATAAAATGTTTTTTTTTTTTATATGGTTAAACATCAATACGTCTAAATTTTAAGCACTCAGCATTATAATCTTTAAATTTCCAATAACGTGTCATTATTCTGACTGAAACTCCACCACAATCAGCACAAATTTTATTTTTTGCTTTTGTGCCTTTTTTACATATTGAGCACGGTAATACATGACTTGTTTTTAATCTATACTTATGCAAACTGCAATAATTAGAATCTTTTGTAGTCTTATTTTTACACGGATTGTGTAATCCAATTTTAAGAAATGTGCAAACATTAATTTCCATTGTTTCTTTTTGATATATTTTTTTATATTAAATAAAAAAAAATATATAAGTATATCAAAAAGAAATAATGAAGACTGAAGAGATTGTAGAAAATTTAATAAGCCTGTTTGATACAGGTGTAATAGATAAGCAAACACTATCTAACGGTATAAATGCATTGAAAGAAGTTCCAAAGGAAACTCCAAAAGAGGTTAAATCTCAAACATTAGAAAATTTACTCAAAAGACGACGTGCTAAAAAACAACGTAAACGAGATAAGCAGAAATATGATAAATTACAAGAAAATGTTATAAATGAACAAAAGCAGAAATATGCTAAATTACAGGAAAATGTTATAAATGAACTGAAAGAGTTTAATGATAGAAAATCTAAAGAAAGTATTTCAGAATTAAAACTGGTTGACAAGCCAATGTGTGGCTATTTCAAAGCATACGAAATATCTGCCAAAAAATATAAAGATCCTCGGAAACTACTCCATGATAAAAAATCTATCATTACGAAACAAATAACCAAAGAGCTGACAAAAATGAATGGAATAAAATTTCAGTTAGGTCTCACTGTAGAATTATTTAAAGATGATGGTGCTACAAAAAAATACACCACAGCAGTATTACATAGTGAACAAAATACAATTTTAACTTCTGAAAAAATAGATGAGTTGTATGATAAATCATCTGATGACATACAAGAAAATTTGGAAAGATTTACAAACACAGCATCAGGATTAGAAGTTGATTACTGTATTACACTTTATTTAAATTTTGCAAAGTATGAGCCACTAAAAGGTTCTTCATATATTCCTTTACATAAAGTAGTATCTGATAAGAAAGCAATTATAAATGTTATCAATAAAGATGATAGATGCTTGGAAGTGTCATTGGTTTCTGCTTTGTGGCCTAATAAAAATAATCCAATCAAGATGTCTAGTTACAACAAACACATGGGTAAGTTAAACATGAAAGATATGGATTGTCCGACTCCGATTTCACAAATTTCAAAAGTAGAATAACAAAACAATCTTGCCATTAATGCTTACGGGTATACAGTATCAGAAAAAATTAAAAAGGCATCTGTTTTTCCATATAAAATATCAGAGCAGCCGAAGGACATAAAAAGAATTAATTTAATGTTAATCTCTGAAGATACTGAAGTTGAACCAGAAAACGAAGATGATCCAAACAACGAAGAAGGGATTATAGATGATAATTACAACCCTGATGATAATCACGAAAAAGTTAAAAAAGAAACAAAATATCATTGGTGCTGGATTAAAGACCTAAACAAATTACTTTATGATCAAAACAAACATCGTTGTAAAACTTACTTTTGTGATCGTTGCCTTCATGGCTACTCCGATGAAAAACTACTTGAAAAACACAAAATAGACTGTGAAGGTATTAACAAAAACTCTTGCCGAATCGAGATGCCAAAAAAAGGTACAATCACCAAATTTAAAAATCATCAAAAACAAATGCATGTACCTTATGTAATATATGCTGACTTTGAAAGCATACTTAAACCCCAATCTTTAAATTTTGGAAAAAAATCACAAATCACAAATGTACACAAAGCTTGTGGATTTGGGTATCAAGTTGTTAGATATGATGGTAAAACAGAAAAACCTGTTATTTATAGAGGTGAGGATACTGTTGAAAAGTTTTTAAATTATTTGGAATGTGAAAAGAGCAACATCAATAACATATTTGCTCATCCTGAACCTTTAATCATGACACAGCAGAATGAAATAGATCATGAAAAAGCAACACACTGCTGGATATGTAAAAATATAATTGACAACGATAAAAACTGTAAAGTAAGAGATCATTGCCATTTTACAGGAGAATATAGAGGTGCAGCACATAAAAACTGCAACCTAAAATTAAAAATAAGACCAAACAAAACAACAATTCCTGTTATGTTTCATAACCTTAAAGGATATGATAGTCATCTTATAATGCAAAATATAGCTAAAATAACAGGTAATATTACTTGCATCCCAAATAATGCTGAAAAGTATATTTCATTTAGTGCTGGTCAATTTAGATTTTTGGACAGTTTCCAATTTATGGGTTCGTCTCTGGAAAAATTGGTTAAAGCAACAAACAAATCTGATTTTAAAATTACCAAAAATCAGTTTGGAGAACAAACAGATCTACTTTTACGAAAAGGTGTTTATCCATACGAATATATGGACAGTATGGAAAGATTTAAAGAAACAGAATTACCACCCATAGAAAAATTTTACAGTAGTTTATCAGATGAAAACATAAGTACTGAAGATTATGAATATGCTCAAAAAATATGGAAAGAGTTTAACTGTAAAACTCTTGGTGATTATCATGATTTATATCTAAAAACTGATGTAACTTTGCTAGCAGATGTGTTTCAAACTTTTAGAAATACATGTATGAGTGCATACAAACTTGATCCTTTGCATTATTATACTGCACCAGGATTATCTTGGGATGCACTACTAAAATATTCTGAAATAGAATTAGAACTTTTGTCAGATATTGATATGCATTTGTTTTTAGAAAAGGGAATGCGAGGTGGAATTAGCATGGTGTCAAAAAGATACGCCAAAGCAAATAATACATATGTTGCTGATTACAAACCTGACGATCAAAATAATTTCTTAATGTATTTTGATGCAAATAATTTATATGGTTGGGCAATGAGTCAACCACTTCCACATTCCGGTTTTATTTGGAAAAAGAAAAACAAAAGTGGTCACTTTTCCAAACCAAAACTTGGTAAAGGACAAATACTTGAAGTTGATTTAGAATACCCAAAAGCACTTCATGAATTACATAATGACTATCCACTTGCACCGGAAAGATTAACAGTGAAAAAAGAATGGTTATCTAAATACCAAATAGATTTGTTAGAAAATAATGGCATAAATACAGAACAACTAGTTCCTAATCTTATGGACAAGAAAAAGTATGTAATACATTACAAAAACCTGCAACTGTACTTATCTTTAGGTATGAAACTAAAAAAAGTACATAGAGTATTAGAATTTAATGAAAAACCATGGATGAAATCATACATAAACCTTAACACAGAACTTAGAAAAAAAGCTAAATCAAACTTTGAAAAAGACTTTTACAAACTTATGAATAACTCTGTATTCGGAAAAACAATGGAAAATCTCCGCAAGCGGACTGACATAAAATTAATCCGAACTGACGGATCTGAAAATGAAAGAATAAGAAAAATAATAGCCAAACCAAACTTTAACCGACGCATAAAATTTTCAGATGATTTATCAGCAGTGCATGTAAACAAAACAAAATTAACATTAACCAAACCAATTTATGTTGGGATGTCAGTATTGGATTTATCAAAGTACCATATGCATAATTGGTATTATAATACTTTGAAAAAAAGATATGGAAGCGATTGTGATTTATTATACACAGATACTGACAGCTTGCTTGTAGATATAAAAACAGAAGATGCATATAAAGATATGTCTGAGATGAAAAATGAGTATGATTTGAGTGATTACCCTGTTGAGCATCCAATGCATGATGATACAAATAAAAAAGTATTAGGCAAAATGAAAGACGAATGTGCTGGTGTTGCTATAGCTGAGTATATTGGATTAAGACCCAAGCTATATTCGATTTTGAGAGCTGATGAACAACTCATTAAAAAAGCAAAGGGTGTAAAAACGTACGTAGTTAAAAAACATATAAATTTTGAAAACTACAAGGATGCACTATTTAACAAGAAAAAATATAGTCATGAAATGAATATGTTGCGATCAATAAAACATCAAATATATGGCATAACAGTAAATAAAGTAACTTTGTCACCATTTTACTCAAAAAGATACATCCGAGAAGATGGAATTACAACTGATGCACATGGCTTTTACAAAAACTTATGAGTTTGGGTATCAGCAGGAACAATAAGTAGTTCTTCTTTGACAAATCCTCTCTGTGGCGCTGGTGCTTTCAAATAATAAACTCTTATACCTTGCGTCACCATATAACTTTTAATCATATGAATATCTACACTCCACATTGGATCAGTTGCTCTGCGTCTTCCACCTTCTTGTTCCCCGGGTTGATATAAATATCTTACACTTGCATTTATACAGATAGGATCATCTTTTAATATTTTTGTTTCAACAGGAGGAGGCTTTTTTGTCTCCGAATTTATGGCTTTAACAACTTCTGGTAATCTCTTTACCCATTCTCTATTACGTTTTTGGGAATCTATTTCCTTAGCATACTGATAACCAAACAATCTCTCAGCTAATGTTCTGTTAAATCTTTCCACTAAAGCTTGGTCTCTATGTATTTCTGTTCTGCCCCGTCTGATATTTACTTTGTGTTTTGACATCAACTGTGATACTGCACCCATAAATTCTCTGCCTGGATCCACTTGTAATAACTTTGGATATTTTAGATGCCGACTATATATTTTTTCAAATGCTTTAGCAACTTCTTTACTATCCTTGGAAGTTAGTGGCTCTGCTTCTTTGTATCTACTTGCAATATCAACCACAGTCAACGCATATTTATAAGTCTTGCGTCCACGACCAATCCCAAAAGTATCATGCGGTAAAAATAACAAATCAGCTTGATGCACTCCATTCTTAGTAGAAACATCAAACCTGGGTCTAACTATTTTCTTTGGCGCGGGTAAATAAATCTGCCACACAGCTTGTTTCTTTAAAAATTCTAATGCCTTTTTTTCACTGACACCAGCCTCTTTTGCTAATTTTTTAACTGCTGTGTAACCTCTCCAAAATCCTTTCGGGCTGTAATAAATCTTTTCCATTTTTTTCTACTAAAGATTAAACTTTATATAACTATAAAGAAAAAATGGAAATCACAACGGCACAATTTGATGAACTGCTCGAAGAGCAATATCAAAATAGCACAAAGAAATGGACAGACTTGGAACTAAATAAAATATACAAAATTACAGATACGAAAATAGTAGATACCGAATATGGTCCATCCATGGTATTGACATTATTAGACAATGGTGAAGTATGGGCGCCTGATCATCTTAAAAATAAATTAGAGAAGAGTGCTAAACCAACATATTATATTCGACCACTTGGATTGAAACCATGTTAAAACAACAACAAAAATAGGTATCATGCATATGACTTAGTCTTTTCAAAGTAAACTTTGTCATTTCAAATCCAAAAAAGTCTAAAGTAATTATAGTTTAAACTATTTATTTTTTTATGAAATCAATTTGTACGCCACAAATCCAGTTGCAGCCATGCCCACCACAATAAACGTAATTTCTCTATTCTGTTGATCCGGAGATGGTGTATAAAAATCACTTAACTTGGGCTCTGGTTCCAAAAGCAAATGTTTGCCAGTTGTATAATAATACTGTTTCATAGCTTGGTCCACATCATCAAAAGTCTGCTCTGCATGATGTTCTTTTTGTAGTTGTTTATTAATAAAATCTAATCTCTCTGTTCTTTTTTTATTCCACTCCGCTTGTGCTGCGTTTAATTGTTCTACGGCTTTGTCATGCCTTTGTCTTTCCTCATCTGAATGACTTCCCATTTTTGAAAAGAAATAATTTGAACCGCTAAACGCCAATGCATTTGTTAATGCGCCACCTATCATCATTGCTACTGCACTTGCCATTTTTTTTATATATATATTTTTTAAAATTATTTCATAATATCCGCAGGAATAATACCTTGCTTAATCAACATATCCTTTGTAGCCATTGCTAACATTATATCCACAGACAGCATCCCAAAATCTGTCATATTAAAATCCACTTTAGGTGCTGGTCTTTTTAGTATTTTTCTGCCAATTTCAGAATATCCAACAGTTAGAAGTGTTTCCACTCCAGCGTGATACATGATATTTACAATTTGTTTTCCGTCAATACTTGCTGCCATTTTTTTTATATGATTATTTTTTTAAAATAAATTATTAAAAATCAAACGGGTCTTTTGGTGCAACATGAACAGGTTGCACAGCTACAGGCTGCGTAGCAGATTTCTTGTTATAAATATACAAACCCAACCCAGCAATGCCTAATAAAACCAGACACGGTGGAATATAATTTTTGTATACGTTTATTTTGATTTTTTCTGGTTCTTCTTCACCTATTGTTATTTTTGTTATTTGATTTGCAGCATCTTGATTTGCATCCTGAAGCAAACGCTTTGCCTTTTTTGCCGCTGCTCCTTTTTTTCCAGCTTCTATTCTTTTTGGATTTTTTACTTTTTGTTGTTCAACAGGTTGTGTAACAACAGGTATAACTTCACTCTCTTGGTTCTCCATTTATATTATCTGTATTTTTATTTTTATTAAAATCAATATGTCTAACAGTTGTCAGTATTGCTGTAAATGGTGTTAAGCACATTCCATACCTGTAATACAACTCACAACAAGCGCTTGTCAAAGCATGATTAATAAATGGGTCTTCCTCCAAATCTTCTATCAGCTTTGGTGGACTGGTTACATTAAAATATTTTGATACTCCCATCACATACAAGTTAATAAAAGAATTGCCTAAAGTTTTAGTCATGCTTGCCCCAAGCCTTGCTTCATATCTGCAGTAAAGTTTGTTAATTTCATCTGGTGGCATGCCATCTATGTTTGTGAGTTGTATGTCTTTACCCAAATATTGACGACTACCACCGCCAGCCACTATGGCTGATAATCTTTCTTTTTTTGTTTCTTGTTGCTTTGATTCATCTGGTTCCGTCTGTTCCGATATATTTTGTAATAGTTCTTCCGCATTCATTTTTATATTATTAATCTTATTTTTTATCTTGAAATAAATATAAAATACAAAACAACTAGCAGCGATATTCATGCAACTAGTAATTGTTAGTATTGTTAATAGCATTGTTATTAACATTACTATTTTTTCTATTAACATTATTAATTTGCTGCAAGCATTGCTATTAACATTGCTACTTTGCTATGAGCAATGCTATTAGCAATACTATATGCATGGTCAGTATTGCTATTAACATTGCTACTTTGCTGTTAGTATTACTATTAGCAACAGTTGTAAAAAAAATATATTTTGTAATAATAAAAAAAATATTATATAAGAAAAAATGGATTTGAAAATAACAGACGGTGAGAATAGTGATTATAATATAAATAAAATAGCACTGGATGTTATGACAAGAGATGACGTAAAATGTTGTATATGTGTTTCAGAAAGTAAGTTTTTACAAACGTACGAAAAAGGTGCACAGGAAACGCCTGTAATTTCTGTGACAAAGGATGACGTAGAATATTTTATATGTGAGCCGAGAGAGTATGTTTTACAAGACCCACAAAACATGAGTAGTGCTGTTGTACCAATATTGGCTAGTGCATTGAGTGTATGGGTTATATGGGACACTCTAGTTTTTATTTTTGAAAAAATTATTCAACCCAATAACCAGTTGGTTGGTCAGTCCTCAAAATTAACTTCGAATATTTAGTCTTAGCTAAAGCTTTTCTTATTCTGGTTCTCTCTTCCAGTGTAGGAATAACATCATTTTCTCTAAAACAATTTTCATAACTATCTCTGTCCTTGGTGTAAAATATACACAACCATTTTGCTTGCTCTCTCAAATCTTTCAATACAGACTTATATCTCTGTGAAATAACCCACACTGATTGTTTGGCGTGGCGACCAGAGATTGCCAACTCTGATAACATATCTTTTTTCTTTGTTAATTCTTTTGTGGCTGAGCAATCGTCAATAATGTATAATGTGGGCTGGCCAGCATATTGTTTGAAAAAGAAACGCAACAGTTCTTGTAACATTTCTTTACCATTGCTCACGGGATTGACAATTATTATTTTTTTATCTTTAGGGTTTTTCACATCTCCTATCCAGGATCTATTTTTATAAGCCTTGTTCCACTCTATGGTTGGACACAATATAATTATATGTTTAAAAACTCCAACATACTCTTGTTCAAGTATGTCAAGAACAAACTCTGTTTTACCACAGCCTGTCTGACCACAAATAATGGCACTGTGTGAATATTTAGGATATTTTTGTTGCAAACTAGTATCCTGCTTCTTTGAATCTTCCATCTTCGAAATTGATTTGCGCATCTTGTATTATATATATATAAATATTTAAAGTTTGATCTGCATCTGCTTTTTTATTTATTAGTATCGTTATACCTTCACTGCCGTTTTCTATTCTTCTTCCACTGCCGTGTAATAAATTGTCCTCACATGTTCTAAGGTCAAGCCACAAAGCATATGATTTTGTCAAATAAGTCTCAAGAGAAACACTGGTAAAGTTTAAGTCCCTCGCTGCTATTTCTGTCTCTTTGTTTCTTTTTGATGTTAAAGCAAAATATTTGTTGATTTCATCCCAATGTTGATATGCCTTCATGCCCTGACTATACAACTGATTTGGTACTCCCTCTATTGTCATTTCAACCTTTTCAATCTTTGGGTTGTAATAGGTTTCTGCGCTTGTTCTTTCTGGGTCTTCAAACAGCATTAAAATACCTTTCATGCTCCGTGCTGGTACATTAATGTTGATGTTCCAAAGAGTATCAGATTTGTTTGCTATTATTTTTCTATGTCGCAAGATACGATCATACATAAATGACATCTTACCATTGATTTGCTGTCTTATTTGTCTGGATAATTCAACATCACTAACCGTATCAAATTCCAAGCAGATATTTTTTATTACATAAGATGCATCAACATCACTGCTTTTGATAACTTTGTTATAATCATTAAACGTTAATTCATATTCTAACCTATCACCAAGCCCCGCTTGATAAAATGGCATATGACTTTCTAACATTTCAAAGTCCAGTGGAATACAAAATCTATTTCCATAAGCTGCTGCTATAGCTTCATCTACGGTGTCTGAGGAAGCATCTCCCGCGCTAACTCTATGTTTTAGCATGTTTGGTTTACCAATACCTTGGTAAGCTGTGTTTAATCGTTCAGTAGGGCTTTTCCATAAATCTACATAACAATGATATATATCACTGTCATCTATTGACATGACTTCGTTGCCACTTATTCTTATTGTCATTTTTTTTACAATTGTTCTACCCAGATTTTGAAATAGAGTAGCGTTGGCGTCTGTTCTGCTTTTAAGTTCTATTTCAAAGGCAAGACGAGCAGTACTTGGAACTATCACATCATTAGTACTTAGATTTGGAAATCTCACAAGCAGTTGCTGGTTTTGGTCTATTGTTGATGGATTATTAGTTATTACTACACTTGTGCGGATGCCTTTGGCACCATGAGGTTCTCTTAGTTTTCTATGAGGGCTGAGTTTGTTTCCGTCAGCCGACATTGTTTTTATTTTTTAAATATATTTTTTAAAATTAAATAAAATAAACAATGGCTGAAGGAGGATTTGAAAATCCTGCGTTTGATATGGCTGAAGAAGACTTGGATAAAGCATTTGAAGACGAAATTATACAACCTGACTCAGAATTTCAGAGACAAATTGTAAATGAAAATAACTATATTGATTAGCTTGAAGGAGAAGATAAAACGAATGAACAGCTTAAACATAAACGGTGGTTAGTAGATGAATTTTATAAAGAATTTCACGATGATACCAGCGAAATTGATTATAAAAATTTCAAAGTGGATAAGGACAAAAACGGTAGAATAATGTTATATGCAGTTCAGTTGGGAACAGATGATGTTCCACTTACTTATCATAAGGGAAATGGTGCAGTCAAATTTTATAAGCTGGACACTTTAGTTAAAAAACTTGGTATTAACTTTGTGAAAAACACTTTACAAATGTATGATTATTTAGTTCCACGTGAAAGAGTTGCTCGGGGTAGGGCAGACTTTGCAACCTTATTAGAATCAAAAAATACCCTCGCAAAAGGAGGAGAAAATATACCAATGCAAACTTTTTCAACAACTGAAGATGTACAAAATACAGTAGATGCTGTAAATACAATTGAGAGTAATTTGAGTAATATAATAGATGAAACTCAGCCTAAAACTGCTGTTCAACCAGAAAGTCTAACACTGCGAGAGATACGAGGTTTAGATAAGAGATTGCAAAGCTTTCGTGGAGAACTTACTAATAATCTCTCAAAGCTCACTGAGCTTGATAAAAATATAGCAAAAGAAAAACAAAAATTAGAACAGGTTAGCACCCCCGGGCAGGAGGATGAGTTTCAACAAGAGCGCATACGTGATAGAATAAAAAACTTAGAAGATGAAAGAAGTTCACGACTTGAAGCGGCGAGTGAAAACAAAGAAGCATTACGCAGTCAAATAAACAGGATAAAAGAAACTATAAATAAGGTGTTAAAAAAAGACACAACATTGGGTGAGAGAATAAAAACATTATTCAGAGAGCAAGGTATTACTATTGTTAGTATTTTGACTGCCTTTGGTATGATTATTGGGGTATTAGTTGATACCATTATTCCTACAACAGGAGGAGGGACTGCACCTGTTCCAACTCCAAAGCCTGATCTATCAAGTGTAAAAGATTGGATAAAAAAAAACTATTTAATCTTGGTAAACTTCTTGCCAACCTAGCTGGTAAAGCTGCTGCAGCACTTCCAGGAGTTATTGGTGCAATAGTATCATGGCTTTTATCTGCAACAGGTAATGTTATTAATTGGCTTGGTAACAATCTATGGGCTTTGCTTGTGTTTGTTTCCGGGTTGTTATATGTGGCAGCCAAAGAGTGGTTTAGTAAATCTCATAAATAAGTAATGCAGCAAGACCTATTACTATAGTACCAACAATTATAGTTGTTTTGTTATCTTCGTGTTCAATCGCTATTTTTTGTATTTCTGGTGGGTTATGTTTCACAGTTTTATGTATTGATTTATCAAAGTCCGGCAGAAAATTCTTTGTTGTGGTGCCTTGAAAAGGTTGAATATTTTTTGGTGGCACTGGTTTTACATTTACATCATTGTTCAATCCTAATGCTTGAGCATCGGTTGCTATTACAATTTCATTATTGTAGTCTTGTATTGTTCCAATTCTTAATTCCATGTCACTCGGAGACATATACAATCCACTTCCATAGACAAAATTTACTTTACTTCTTGCATATTTTAGAGTGTTTTCATATCTTGAAATTTGACTGGGCAAGTCGATGGGGCTATTTATTGCGTCCTCTACATTTGCTAAAAATTGTTTTTGTGCATCAAATGCCGTTCCAGTTCCAAGTATATCAGTTCTTGTTTGTGATTGTGAACCAAGAATTGCCCAGCAGTATGTTCTTATGCTGTCATTGATTCTTTCTACTCCTGCTCTTGTAAATCCAGATGAACAATCTAATATAAAAGTAGACCAGCTGTTGTCTGCCTCAAATCCTTGTGCAATGTAATCAATGTGATATGTTTTATCACTCTCATAGACTGTAAAACTCATCGTTTTGTTGTCGTATACAGTATTTACCAAAGGATGATAACCAATATGTGTCCAGTAATTGTAAATTGTTCCTAGACCATTATTATAGCTTTGTTTCTGTCTCCAGTCTGAATATAAATCAACGTTAAACTCCTTGCATATTCTCTCGTACGCGTTTCGGTTATATGTGTTATTAAACGCATTCCAATTTGAGTCTTGCGGCATTGCTACACTCATCTCAAATAATATTCTTCTGACTTGGTAGTAGACATGAAATCGAAATAACGAACCAACCAAAGTATCAGCTTTTAGATGATTGTTAAAATCAATGCCACATCCAGTTGTCGCACACCAAATAGCAAAGTTTAACTGATTCTGCCAAAATAACATCCAATCTGTTCCCCAACGTTGGACTATAGCATCTGATTTGACGTATGGGAGTTTGTATTTTTCAAAGACATTGGGAAATGATGCTTTAAAGCCTTTACCGTCTGATGTAATGACTATGTTTTGATTTATTATATCTATCACTTTCTTGCTAAAAGTATTTGAATATTAAGCATCCGGGTTATATTTGAATTATTTAGAAATCATTTTTATTTGTGTTTTTATATTTATATATTAAAAAAAATGTTTCATACAATTTCAAACATAGACAACTCTATTAATTTACAACAGTATATCGATAATAGAGATGGAACTAAGCGCGTTGGATTAAAAAGTTTTACATACACTATCGGTTGGTTTAATATTAATCATGAAGTCATAAAGACACGAAACCCAGATAAAACAGAACGTTTACCAGATGGACTCTATAACTTTAAAGACTTGATGATAGCTTTTAAAATTCTAAATGAAAAGATTACGCTAAACATTATTGTCCAAAGTGCTGAAGCCTTTTTAGATACGCCAATAGATACACGAATGTCAAGCGGACTTTCAAAAATGCTGGGATTCGAGGACAGAAAATGGTTAAAAGGTATTCATTTCGGAGATTACCCAATTGATTTAGCTCCTTATAAACAGCTATATGTTCATCTAAAACAAGTTAATACGAGTAGTAATTATTTCAATGGTGCACCAAGCACTATTATAGGTGTTGTACCTGTAGTAAATAAGCAGTTTGGAGATATAGTATATACAAGTTTTTATCCTGAATATCACTGTCTTATGAATGGTGCAATTACTGAATTGAAAATAGAAGTCAGAGATGAGTATGGCAACAAGATAAATAATCACGGTTTGCCTATGAGTTGTGTTTTAGAAATTATTTAAAAAATATATTTTTATAAAAAAAACAATGAGTATATTTGGACCAGCAAGACCTGAACAAAAAACAGGAGACTTAGAGGCTTTGATAGAGATTGTTTCAGATTTACAAAGGCGAGTTTATACTTTTGATGACAAGTTTGATAATCTTAAATACGGGATTATAACAATATTTGCGGAGGCTAAGGGCCCACTTGTGTTAAATAGAATACTCTCATTTGGTAACGGTGGAGCAGAATCAAATGTGGGGCATGTAATGACACGCCGTGGACGGATTATGGGAATAGGTTTAGCAAGTGACCGATTAGTTGGTGACGTAACTGTAATAGTTTCTGTCAATGGTGTTGAACAACCAAATTATGGTATAACGCTTCACATCATCCCACGCAATCATGATAACTTTGATAAACCTTTAGAGATTGGTGCTGGTTCTGTTGTTAACTTTGTATGCAAGGTTGCTAACGCTACAGCTGTAAATACGGTGGCATCATTATTAATTGAATTAATTTAATTTTTTATTTAAGAAATAGAACATCGTTTACTGTGAATTATCGTTTAATATATCACGGTTTGGAGTTCAATTGTAAACAATAATTTCACGAGCCCAAAGGGCGAGTGAAATTATTTTTTACAATTGAACGACAAACCGTGATATATTATAGATAATTCACCGTAAACGATGTTCTATTTCTATTCTAATACCCCTAAAATGTGAAAATAACGCACACATCTGAAATCTTTCGCATTGTTTTGCTTACTCTCCTAACGTTGCATACGTTACAATGCGAAATGCGCAATGCGCAAATCTTATTCTCCTTACGTTGCAAAAATTACAGTGATATATCGTTCAATATAACGAGATATTTTAAACTAGGCTATATAGTGCGGGGGTATTAGAATTATTAATAAAAAATGCCGAAGCAACCGACAGCACCAAGTTTATATCCTGATTTGCCAGTGGAAAATTCAGTGGAAAACGGACAAAATTATAGATTACAAAAGATTTCAGAAATTGAAAAAAAGTCAATAACAGAACGAGATATACGTCAGTCACTTTATAAAAAATATAAACGTGGTATTAATATTACAGATGGAATTGACACTACCTTGATATCAGCAGGTGTTATTATGGCTGGGATTGGATTTGTTATTCCAGTTTTGTTACCTTTGGAAATAGCAGCAATAGTATGTGGAGCTACAGGTGTTTGTATTAATTTTATCAGACGGAAGCTTAATGTAAAATCTCAAAAACATCATGAAATAAAAACTTTGGCAGAGTCTAAGTTGAATAGCATAAAGCAGTTAATACCAAAAGCGTTAAGTGATGCACAAATATCTGATCAAGAGTTTAAGATGATTTTAGATGAGTTAGATAAATATTATATTTCATGGAATATTTGGGCAAAATCAACAAATAACAAGCAAAATCACCATTTCATGCTGATTTGTAGATAGGTGTGTTTAAAAAAAATTCTGTGGTATTTTCGGCAACTCATAAATACCACAGGACCCCCATTTTACATATATATCCCCTAGATTGTCTGGAATGCCAAACGTGTTCTACCGGTTCTTCCTGTCCTTCATGTCTGGCATATCCTATGGTTTCTACATGTTCTTCGTGTCTTATATGTCTGGCTTGTCATACGTGTTCTACCTATCCTATATGTCTGGAATTTTCTACGTGTTTTACATGTTCTTCCTGCCCTAAATGTCTCGAATGCCATACGTGTTCTACAGGTCTTTTATGCCCTTCAACCAATGCATGTCCTATGGTTTCTACATGTTCTTCCAGTCCTTAATGTCTGGAATGACCAACGTGTTCTACAGGTTCTTCATGTCCTACATGTCGTGCACGTTTTACATGTTATGCGTGTTCTTCCTGTCCTATATGTCCGGAATGAGCTACGTGTTCTACATGTTCTTCCTCTCCTACATGTCTAGAATGACCTACTGTTCTACAGGTCCCTCCAGTCTTACATGTCTGGAATGATCTACGTGTTCTACAGGTTGTTCCAGTCCTACATGTCTGGAATGATCTACGTGTTTTACATGTTCTTCCTGTCCTGCATGTCTGAAATGATCTACGTGTTTTACATGTTCTTCCTGTCCTGCATGTCTGTAATGATCTACGTGTTCTACATATTCTTCCTGTACTGTATGTCTGTAATGACCTACGTGTTCTACAGGTTCTTCCTGTGCTGCATGTTTGGAATGATCTACGTGTTCTACAGTTTCTTCCTGTCCTACATGTCTGTAATGACCTACGTGTTCTACATGTTTTTCCTGTCCTGCATGTCTGTAATGATCTACGTGTTCTACATGTTCTTCCTGTCCTGCATGTCTGTAATGATCTACGTGTTCTACAGGTTCTTCCTGTCCTGCATGTCTGGAATGACCTACGTGTTCTACAGGTTGTTCCTGTCCTACATTTCTGGAGTGACACGTATTCTAAAGGTCCCTCCTGTCTTACATGTCTGGAATGAAATACGTGTTCTACATGTTCCTCCTGTCCTACATGTCTGTACTACGCGTTCTACAGGTTCTTTCTGTCTTACATGTCTGGAAAGACCTACGTGTTCTACAGGTTCTTCCTGTCTTACATGTCTAGAATGACCTACGTGTTCTACAGATTCTTTCTGCCCTATATGTCTAGAATGACCTACGTGTTCTATAGGTTCTTCCAGTCCTACATGTATTGTACGTCCTACATGTTATATAGGTCCTTCCTGTCCTGCATGTCGTGCATGTCCAAAATGTTCTACAGGTTCTTCCTGTCCTACATGTCGTGCACGTCCAAGGTGTTATACAGGTTCTTCCTGTCCTACATGTCGTGCGCGTCCCAGGTGTTATACAGGTCCTTCCTGTCCTACAGGTTCTTCCTGTCCTACATGTCGTGCATATCCAACGTGTTCTACAGGTTCTTCCTGTCCTACATGTCGTGCATATCCAACGTGTTATACAGGTTCTTCCTGTCCTACATGTCGTGCGCGTCCTATGTGTTATACAGGTTCTTCCTATCTTACATGTCTGGAAAGTACTACGCGTTCTACAGGTTCTTCCTGTCCTACATGTCGTACATGTCCTAGGTGTTATACAGGTTCTTCATGTCCCACATGTCTGGAATGATACACGTGTTCTACATGTTGTTACTGTCCTATATGTCTTGAATGACCTACTTGTTATACGGGTTCATTCTGTCCTACATGTCTTGCATGTCCAACGTGTTCTACAGGTGCTTCCTGTCCTAAATGTCGTGCACGTCCTAGGTGTTATACAGGTTCTTCCTGTCCTACATGTCGTGCATGTCCAACTTGTTCTACAGGTTCTTCCTGTCCTACATGTCGTGCATGTCCAACGTGTTCTACAGGTTCTTCCTGTCCTACATGTCGTGCATGTCCTAGGTGTTATACAGGTTCTTCATGTCCTACATGTCTGGAATGACCTACGTGTTCTACATGATGTTACTGTCCTATATGTCTTGAATGACATACTTGTTATACGGGTTGATTCTGTCCTACATGTCTTGCATGTCCAACGTGTTCTACAGGTGCTTCCTGTCCTATATGTCGTGCACGTCCTAGGTGTTATACAGGGTTTTCCTGTCCTACATGTCGTGCACGTCCTAGGTGTTATACAGGTTCTTCCTGTCCTACATGTCGTGCATGTCCAACGTGTTCTATAGGTTCTTCCTGTCCTACATGTCGTGCATGTCCAACGTGTTCTACAGGTTCTTCCTGTCCTACATTTCTGGAATGACCTACGTGTTCTACAGGTTCTTCCTGTCCTACATTTCTGGAATGACCTACGTGTTCTACATGTTCTTCCTGTCCTACATGTTGTGCACGTCCTAGGTTTTATACAGGTTCTTCCTGTCCTACATGTCGTGCACGGTCTAGGCGATATACAGGTTCTTCCTGTCCTACATGTCTGGAATGTACAACGCCTTCTACAGGTTCGTCCTGTCCTACATGTCGTGCACGTCCTAGGTGTTATACAGGTTCTTCCTGTCCTACATGTCTGGAATGTACTACGTGTTCTACATGTTCTTTCCTGTCCTACATGCCTGGAATGACCTACGTGTTCTACAGGTTCTTCCTGTCTTACAAATCGCGCACGTCCTACGTGTTCTACAGGTTCTTCCTGTCCTACATATCGTGCACGTCCTACGCGTTCTACATATGTTCCTGTCCTACATGTATGGCTTGTCCTACGTGTTCTACATGTCCTTCCTATCCTATATATCTGGAATGTTCTACGTGTTCTACATGTTCTTCCTCCCCTAGATTGTCTGGAATGCCACAAGTGTTCTACCGGTTCTTCCTGTCCTTCATGTCTGGCATATCCTATGGTTTCTACATGTTCTTCGTGTCTTATATGTCTGGCTTGCCTTACGTGTTCTACCTATCCTATATGTCTGGAATTTTCTACGTGTTCTACATGTTCTTCCTGCCCTAAATGTCTCGAATGCCATACGTGTTCTACAGGTCTTTCATGTCCTATATGTCGAGCAACTCGTGCATGTCCTATGGATTCTACATGTTCTTCCAGTCCTTAATGTCTGGAATGACCAATGTGTTCTACAGGTTCTTCATGTCCTATATGTCGAGCACGTTTGGCATGTTATGTGTGTTCTTCCTGTCCAATATGTCCGGAATGAGATACGTGTTCTACGTGTTCTTCCTGTCCTACATGTCTGGAATAACCTACGTGTTCTACAGGTCCCTCCTGTCTTAAATGTCTGGAATAACCTACGTGTTCTACAGGTTGTTGCTGTCTTACATTTCTCAAATGACCTACGTGTTGTACATGTTCTTCCTGTCCTGCATGTCTGTAATGATCTACGTGTTCTACAGGTTCGTCCTGTCCTGCATGTCTGTAATGATCTACGTGTTCTACAGGTCCCTCCTGTCTTACATGTCTGGAATAACCTACGTGTTCTACAGGTTGTTCCTGTCTTACATGTCTGGAATGACCTACGTGTTTTACATGTTCTTCCTGTCCTGCATGTCTGTAATGATCTACGTGTTCTACATGTTCTTCCTGTCCTGCATGTCTGTAATGATCTACGTGTTTTACAGGTTCTTCCTGTCCTGCATGTCTGTAATGATCTACGTGTTCTACATGTTCTACCTGTCCTACATGTCTGGAATGACCTACGTGTTCTACAGGTTCTTCCTGTCCTGCATGTCTGTATTGATCTACGTGTTCTACAGGTTCTTCCTGTCCTGCATGTCTGTATTGATCTACGTGTTCTACAGGTCCTTCATGTCACTTATGTCTGTAATGAACTAGTGTTCTACATGTTCTTCCTGTCCTGCATGTCTGGAATGACCTACGTGTTCTACAGGTTCTCCCTGTCCTATATGTCTGGAATGACCTACGTGTTCTACATGTTCTTCCTGTCCTGCATGTCTGTAATGATCTACGTGTTCCACAGGTTCATCCTGTCCTGCATGTCTGTAATGATCTACGTGTTCTACAGGTTCTTCCTGTCCTGCATGTCTGTAATGATCTACGTGTTCTACAGGTTCTTTCTGTCCTACATGTCTGTAATGACCTACGTCTTCTACGGGTTGTTCCTGTCCTGCATGTCTGTAATGACCTACGTTTTCTAAAGGACCCTCCTGTCTTACATGTCTGGAAAGACATACGTGTTCTAAAGGACCCTCCTGTCTTACATGTCTGGAATGACATACGTGTTCTATATTTTCCTCCTGTTGTACATGTCTTGAATGACCTACGTGTTCTATATATTCTTCCTGCCCTATTTGTCTAGAATGACTTACGTGTTCTATAGGTTCTTCCAGTCCTATATGTATTGTACATCCTACATGTTATACAGGTCCTTCCTGTCCTACATGTCGTACATGTCCAACATGTTGTACATGTTCTTCCTATCCTACATGTCGTACACGTCCTAGGTGTTATACATGTTCTTTCTGTCCTACATGTCGTGCACGTCCTAGGTGTTATACAGGTTCTTCCTGTCCTACATGTCGTGCGCGTCCTAGGTGTTATACAGGTCCTTCCTGTCCTACATGTTCTTCCTGTCCTACATGTCGTGCATGTCCAACGTGTTCTACAGGTTCTTCCTGTCCTACATGTTCTTCCTGTCCTACATGTCGTGCATGTCCAACGTGTTCTACAGGTTCTTCCTGTCCTACATGTCGTGCACGTCCTAGGTGTTATACAGGTTCTTCCTGTCCTACATATCTGGAATGTACTACGCTTTCTACAGGTTCTTCCTGTCCTACATGTCTGGAATGACCTACGTGTTCTACAGGTTCTTCCTGTCCTACATTTCTGCAATGACCTACGTGTTCTACATGTTGTAAGTGTCCTATATATCTGGAATGACCTACTTGTTATACGGGTTCTTTCTTTCCTACATGTCATGTATGTCCTATCTGTTCTACAGGTTCTTCCTGTCCTACATGTCTAGAATGTACTACGCGTTCTACAGGTTCTTCCTGTTCTACATGTCTGGAATGACCTACGTGTTCTACATGTTGTAAGTGTCCTATATATCTGGAATGACCTACTTGTTATACGGGTTCATTTTGCCCTACACGTCGTGCATGTCCTACGTGTTCTACAGGTTCTTCCTGTCCTATATGTCTGGAATGACATACCTGTTATACAGGTCCTTCCTGTCCTACATGTTTGGTGCGACCGATGTGTTCTACATGTTCTTCCTGTCCTACATGTCTGGAATGACCTACGTGTTATATATGTCCTTCCTGTCCTACATATCGTGCATGTCCGTCGTGTTTTACAGTTTCCTCCTGTCTGAAATGATCTACGTGTTCTACAGATTCTTCGTGTCCTACATGTCATGTATATCCTACGTGTTCTACAGGTTCTACCTGTCCTATATGTCTGAAATGACATACGTGTTCTACATGTTCTTCCTCTCCTACATGTGTGGAATTATCTACGCGTTATACAGGTTCTTCATGTCTGGAATGACCTATTGTTCTAAAGGTTCTTCCTGTCCTAAATGTCGTGCACATCCGATGTGTTCTACATGTTTGTCCTGTCCTATATGTCTGGAATGTCCTACGTATTCTACAGGCTCTTCATGTCCTACATGTCGTGTATGTCCTACGTGTTCCACATGTTCTTCCTGTCCTATATGACTGGAATGACCTACGTGTTCTGCAGGTTCTTCCTGTCCTACATGTCTGGAATGACCTACGTGTTCTACATATTCTTCCTGTCCTACATGTCTGGAATGACCTACGTGTTCTACATATTCTTCCTGTCCTGCATGTCTGTAATGATCGACGTGTTCTACATGTTCTTCCTGTCCTGCATGTCTGTAATGACCTACGTGTTCTACAGGTCCTTCCTGTCCTATATGTTTGGAATGACCTACGTGTTCTACAGATCCTTCCTGTCGTACATGTCTGGAATGACCTATGTGTTCTACAGGTTCTTCCTGTCCTACATGTCTGGAATGACCTACGTGTTCTACATATTCTTCCTGTCCTGCATTTCTGTAATGACCTACGTGTTCTACAGGTACTTCCTGTCGTATATATTTGGAATGACCTACGTGTTCTACAGATCCTTCCTGTCGTACATGTATGGAATTACCTACGTGTTCTACAGGTTCTTCCTGTCCTACATGTCGTGTATGTCCTACGTGTTATACAGGTCCTTCATGTCACATATGTCGGTAATGACGTACGTGTTCTACATGTTCTTCCTGTCCTATATGTCTCTTATGACCTACGTGTTCTACAGGTTCTTCCTGTCCTACATGTCGTGAACGTCCTACGTGTTATACAGGTTCTTTTTGTCACATATGTCTGTAATGAACTAGTGTTCTACATATTCTTCCTGTCCTACATGTCTGGAATGTCCTACGTGTTCTACAGGTTCTTCCTGTCCTACATGTCTGGATTGACCTACGTGTTATACAGGTACTGTCTGTCCTTCATGTCCTTCAACTCGTGCATGTCCTACCTGTTCTGCAGGTTCTTCCTCTCATATATATCGTGCACGTGCAACTGTTGGTAAAGTGCGAATCGAGGTTGAGAGTTTGTAGATATCAACTCTCTAGTTTGTAGACGGGTTCAGTTGCATCATGGGATTAAACTTACATTAGCAATGTAAAACAAACGCAGTATTTTTACGATATTTCAATTGTTTCTAAAGTTAAGTTGCATTTTCTTCACTTTATTCATCTCTGATAACTTTGACGACATGTTGCTACATGTTTTATATGTTTATTGCATTCATTAAATTAGTTAAGGCGAAAACATACGTTATATGATGTTATTACATTTCTTCTAAATATCTTTGTCTAAATGCTGGTTTTGTGCAATGATATACTTTAGTAGTATGTGCCGAAATATGTATTTATTTATTGTTTTAAATGCTGATTTCATTGAAATCTAGACAAGTTTGTAGATGTTTATGCGCTGGTTTGTTGTAGTCACGCACTAGTTTGTCGATGGTGTGTTTTCTATAAGCGCTAGTTTTTCGATTATTTGGGGATTTTTCGATTATTTGGGGGATTTTTTACAACTGTAACTTTTCTGATTTTCTCGTAGTATATTATTTAGACAAAAGGTAACCATTTTGTATTTTACTATAGTTAAGGTGTGTGAATCTTTACACTTCGCTTATTTTTTTCTCAACAGCACTATGTTAAATTTTCGACAGTATCTTATTACTGCACAGAAGAAACAGAAACATTTGACAGTATCGTACACCACAAAGTCATACATATGGAAGCTTCAAAAGGAAAGTCTCTAACACCAAATACCTGTCAAAGTATTTCATGTTTTTTCTTGATGCAATCGTCAGAGATGGAAGGTCAGTTATTCCATTACTGAATCCATAAAGGTAATTATCAGGACATAAATATATGTGTTCCTTCAATGAGAAAAGCGAACTGTATGTTGCTGTAACCGAGTGTCCATTAAAATATGTCATTGAACTTGCTAATACAACCGCGGAAACCATATTTTAAATACAAAAGAAACCCAATAAATACTAAAAAATGGATCCATTGGAAGCAACAAACAAGAGATAAAAGTAGTAGACTCGGTTTTATTGAGTCTGTTCATGAGAGGTAATGACGAGTGCAACACTTCTCACGACTCCTAGCACCAGCTAAAGCGATATCCTGCTTTAGAGCCACGAAGATTGAGCTTGAAGATCCCAAAGGACCAGTAAGTAATAACACTACTGATTTTTAGTCGGGGCAACTATTTATTGCCGCCATCAGCACTAAACAAAAGCTAGTGTGAATAAATACTGAAAAAGGGGATCCCTTGGAAGCAACACACACACACACAAGAGATAAAAGTAGCAGACTCGGTTTTATTGAGTCTGTTCATGAGAGGTAATGTCGAGTACTACACCTCTCAGGTATGTAATACATATGCCATCATACAGATGATGACATATTTATATATTTGACTGATATGTTACCCTCTGCAGCAGAAACGATAGATCGTTTATTGTCAGAATGGAAGATGTTTTATTTTTATTTTCGGGTATCGCTTCCAAAAAAAAACTAGCCTTGATATTGTTAATGAACGTGGTAACGTTGTGTTGTGTGTCAGTTATTGTGCAATGAGGTATGATGACACTATGCATCTATTTTGGAGGACCGAGAAACGATTGTTTAAAGGTAAATTCTTACGGTTTATGTCAGGTTTGAAAAATAAAAGACATCATTTTACTGGAATCATCTCAAGGACACTACAGTCCAAGCCAATCGAAAATAAAATGTGCATTTCCTAGTAAAAACATTTTTACTGTAATATCGAGTAAGGCCAAGTTGTTTAAGCCCATGGATTATTACACCACTTCTCAAAACAGTTTCAAAAACTGTGAAGGATTCATCGTCATATAACCCTGTTGACCTTAAGAAGTCAAACTGATTATGTTAACTGTTTTGGTTACGAAAAACAATACCAACATTGATGGAAAGACGAGATCGATTTGACGATGCAATTGCTACTTTGAAATAAATGGAAATGGAAATTGATCAGGTCAAAACAAATGCTAATATTTCCAAGAAATATATACCGAATTTTATTTCATCAACCAGTTTTATAATACAGATATAATCAGTCAATTTTTGCTGAATTTCTATGAAATATAATGTACTGTATTCAATTATCAATATACTACTGAAGATATGTATGTGTGCTTATTTAAATGTTCCTCTTAAATAAACATTATATATTGATGAATAACCATGAACTCTGAACTTTATCACATTTGCCATTCATACTTTGGAAAATAAACACAAATCATTAATATAGAGGTGACCATTAATTGTTTTAGATATATATTTCCATGAAATATGAAGTGTGAAAGGAAAAAATGTTTAACTTAACGAAATCAATTAACCACCGGACAGAACATGGATGACGAAATGAGAGACACATTATATCCTCTGACAACGTTCGTTAAAGCTACAGACCCTCTATATAAATCGATTTCTTCTTTGTAGGCGTGTCTTTATTTGTAACTTCATGTTCACCAGCTCATGTCAAAATCGGGTATTTAAAGCTACAGACCCCCTATATTAACTGGTAATAACTCATGAATATGAATGAGTCACGTGTGGAATAGTTTCAAATCGACGAACACCCCAAAAGTCGGTATATAAGGCAGAAATCGATGCGTAAAATATCACATTTTTATTTACTCTTCGTACAGGTAACATCGATAAATATACGGCTTCAGAATATATGTGATACAAAAAGTACTTGCCCGAAACGGGATTTGAACCACAGCCGTTGCGCTTTTATGTTTTGAAGGCCGTACATTTAACCACTAGACCAAGGCTATTTATTGGTTTGATCTAGCATTATTAACACTAAATAGGCATTACGTAATAACTAGCACACAAACAAACTCATCACGCGCTAAATAACAAGTCGATATATGGTTGTTTTGAGGCGGAATATTGGTTTCATATTGATAACATATAGTATTACACCAGGCAATGCTAATTTACACGTCCGACAAGATGGTCTATATATTTATGGATTCATCTTGATTTGCGTTCAAATATATGTTAAGTTATTTTGCTTCATAATAAATTGTAGTTTGTATACCATTTTCTCAAGCAGCGTTATAGCTCAGTGATAGAGCACCGGACATGAAATCAGAAGGTCGTGTGTTCGAGTCCCGAAAGAGGCAAATATTTTTTTCTTCTGTAAATCATTATGTTACCTGTGTACAGGTTCGATGTGCACTGGTCGATGTCTATACAATAAATGATGTCCTACGTTATATTTGCTCGCTTAAATACCCGATTTCGACATGAGCTGGTGAACATGAAGTCACAAATAAAGACACGCCTACAAACAAAGAAGAAATCGATTTATATAGGGGGTCTGTAGCTTTAAGAGAGCAAATATAACGTAGGACATCATTTATTGTACAGACATCGACCAGTACACATCGTACCTGTACACATGTAACATAATGATTTACAGAAGAAAAAAAGAAATGCCTCTTTCGGGACTCGAACACACGACCTTCTGATTTCAAGTCAGGTGCTCTATCACTGAGCTATAATGCTGCTTGAGAAAATGGTATACAAACTACAATTTATTATGAGGCAAAATAACTTAACATATATTTGAACGCAAATCAAGATGAATCCATAAATATATAGACCATCTTGTCGGACGTGTAAATTAGCATTGCCTGGTGTAATACTATATGTTATCAATATGAAACCAATATTCCGGCTCAAAACAACCATATATCGACTTGTTATTTAGCGTATGATGAGTTTGTGTGCTAGTTATTACGTAATGCCTATTTAGTGTTAATAATGCTAGAATAAACCAATAAATAGCCTTGGTGTAGTGTATAAATATACGGCCTTCAAAACTTAAAAGCGCAACGGCTGTGGTTCAAATTCCGGTCCGGGCAAGTACTTTTTTATCACATATATTCTGAAGCCGTATATTTATCGATGTTACCTGTACGAAGGCGAAACAAAAATGTGATATTTTACGCATCGATTTCTGCCTTATATACCGACTTTTGGGGTGTTCGTCGATTTGAAACTCTTTCACACGTGACTCATTCATATTCATGAGTTATTACCAGTTAAAATAGAGCGCTGTAGCTTTAAGACATTATAAAATGAATAAAAGGTTGTGTTTTACCGACCGTGACTTTGATAATAACAAATAGGTGAGCTAAATGGCAATACTTAACCATATAAGAAAAGGCGCTAAGCTAAAACAAACCAGCGCCTCTACATCGAAAAACTAGCGTTTACCTTCAACAAACACTCGCTTTGATAAATGTTAACATCTACAACAATATGTATTTTGGCTTTAAAATTTGGTGTTGAGGTTAAAATCTGTCAGAAACAAATTAAAACATTGCCGTATAAACCGCCTGATAGCATCAAATACAGATTTCCACGTCGTAAACCCGATGTGTCACTTGAAAGTCTCGAGCATAGTGTAAATGTAAAACACAGACAGCAGTGTACAGTGTCATCAAGAAAATGTTTGTAAAATCACGATTATTTCCCAAACGGGTGATTCCACATCATGTCTGTCTATAAACTAGCGTGTTGATATCTACAAACTCAAATTCGATTCGCACTTTACCTACAGTGTGTCCTATATGTCTGGAATGACCTACGTGTTATACAGGTACTGTCTGTCCTACATGTCCTACGTAATATACAGGTCCTTCATGTCCTTCAACTCGTGCGTGTCCTACCTGTTCTGCACGTGATTCCTCTCATATATGTTATACTAGTTTTACATTGTCTTTTTGTCCTACATATATTGCATGCCCTCTTCTTATTCTACATGTCTTTCTAAGCTATTCTACGTGTTCTATAGGTCCTTCCTGCCCATTACATTTTACATCAAGTCCGTCATGTTCTGTCATATATATTTAATCTACACGTGTTATACAAGTCTTTTATACCATACAGATCCTCATGACCTACTAGTGTATACCAGATGTGTCCTACCTACATATCCGGAAAGTTCTACATATCCTATATACCAGATGTGTCCTGCCTACATGTCCGACATGCTCTACATGTCCTATACACCATATATGTCCTACCTACAGGTCCGTCATGTTCTACATGTCCTATATACCAGATGTGTCCTACCTACATGTCCGACATGTTCTAAATGTCCTATACACCTGATGTGTCCTAATACAGGTCCGTCATGTTCTACATGTCCTATATACCAGATGTGTCCTACCTACAGGTCCGTCATGTTCTTCATGTCCTATATACCAGATGTGTCATACCTACATTTCCGACATGTTCTACATGTCCTGTAATAGCAGATGTGTCCTGCCTACATGTCCGACATGTTAAACAAGTCCTGTATACCAGATGGGTCCTGGCTACATGTCCGACATGTTCTACATGTCCTATAAACCAGATGTGTCCTACCTACATGTCCGGCAAATTATACATGTTCTATATACCAGATGTGTCCTGCCTACATGTCCGACATATTATTCTACAAGTCCTAAACGTCCTATATACCAGATGTGTCCTACCTACATGTCCGACATATTCTACAAGTCCTATATACCAGATGTGTCCTACCTACATGTCCTATATACCAGATGTGTCCTACCTACAAGTCCTATATACCAGATGTGTCCTACCTACATGTCCTATATACCAGATGTGTCCTACCTACAAGTCCTATATACAAGATGTGTCCTACCTACAAGTCCTATATACCAGATGTGTCCTACCTACATGTCCTATATACCAGATGTGTCCTACCTACAAGTCATATATACCAGATGTGTCCTACCTACAAGTCATATATACCAGATGTGTCCCTACCTACATGTCCTATATACCAGATGTGTCCTACCTACAAGTCCTATATACCAGATGTGTCCTACCTACAAGTCCTATATACCAGATGTGTCCTACCTACATGTCCTATATACCAGATGTGTCCTACTACAAGTCCTATATACCAGATGTGTCCTACCTACAAGTCCTATATACCAGATGTGTCCTACCTACAAGTCCTATATACCAGATGTGTCCTACCTACAAGTCCCTATATACCAGATGTGTCCTACCTACATGTCCTATATACCAGATGTGTCCTACCTACAAGTCCTATATACCAGATGTGTCCTACCTACATGTCCTATATACCAGATGTGTCCTACCTACAAGTCCTATATACCAGATGTGTCCTACCTACAAGTCCTATATACCAGATGTGTCCTACCTACAAGTCCTATATACCAGATGTGTCCTACCTACATTCCTATATACCAGATGTGTCCTACCTACAAGTCCTATATACCAGATGTGTCCTACCTACAAGTCCTATATACCAGATGTGTCCTACCTACAAGTCCTATATACCAGATGTGTCCTACTACATGTCCTATATACCAGGATGTGTCCTACCTACAAGTCCTATATACCAGATGTGTCCTATCTACAAGTCCTATATACCAGATGTGTCCTACCTACATGTCCGACAAGTCATTCGTTACAAGTTTTAGTCGAAATGAACTATCATACCTCCATCAATCATTATAACTGTTGTTAAAGTAAATAATGAAGACAGACACTTTACACATTAAACGTGACACAGTTTGATATCTACTTCTGTTGAGGTCAATGGTTAAAAAACTATTCATCCAATGGAATGACTACTGACCCGTAGCAGTGAACTATTGACCGAGACGCAGTCGTGGTAAATAGTTCAGTGCTGAGGGTCATAGTCATTCCCGAGAATGAATAGTTTAAACCGTTGACAAAAACAGAAGTAGATAGTTGTTTTTTTATATTGAATCATAGAGAAAATAGTAAGATGATCTGGTAGATACTATTGACTCGGCAAGAGAACTATTCACCCGAATGAGAACTATTGACTGGTTTAAACCGGATTGGACACGTTTTCAAGTCAGTAGTTCATACTAATGACTTTCAAGTGACTGCTTTTCAGCCAATAAACACTACGTATATAAAATGATATATGATAATAAGTAATAGATAGTATCTAGCTATGACTGAAAACTGCAGTAAAACAGTTTGACCGACCCTCTTTAGAGGTGTCGAATTATCGTCATGGATGGTAACGGCAGCACACTATATTACACGGTACGCCTACCTTACAGCGGACGAGAATAGACGAGAACGTCTACTCCACAGCAGAAGAGACCAGTGACATAAACGGTTACTGAGCCAGTTATAACCATTGAACAGATCAATATTTAAAACAGTTAGTATTAGACGGTTAAAAACATACAATTTTCCAGTATTAAAATGGGGGACGGATACAGCTTTCAAACAGGAGAAAAACGGACGTTAGGAACCGTTGATTATGTTTTGTTCGCCTTGATGTTCTGTGCTTCGGCTGCGATTGGATTCTATCACGCCTATAAGGACAGAAATAAGAAAAATTCCGAGGATTTTCAAATGGGTGGGAGGAAAATGCATCCGATACCAGTAAGCCTTTCCCTGTCGGCGACGTTTCTTTCAGCACTGACGATTTTAGGGACGCCATCCGAGGTATACACTAACAACACGATGTTCTACTGGATTCTTGTGGCTATGTTTATCGCTACAGCAGGAGCCGCCCATCTGTTCATTCCCGTATTTTATCGTTTGAACAAGGTCAGCTGTTTTGAATATTTGGAAATGAGATTTGGAAAACTCGTACGCATATTGGCTTCGATACTCTTTCTGATTCAAACACTCGTGTACATGGGGTTTGTACTGTACGCACCGTCATTGGCGTTTGAAGCAGTCACCGGATTATCTCTCTGGGGTACCATGATAGGCGCTGCCGCCGTATGTACATTGTACACCTCTTTAGGCGGCATGAAGACAGTGCTTTGGACGGACAGTCTGCAGTTTACAATTATGATAGTTGGCCTGGTCTGTGTGCTAATTGCAGGCTCAAATGCTACAGGAGGTTTTGTTAATGCTTGGAATATTGCGAATGACAATGGTCGTATTATGTTCACGGAATTTTCACCCGATCCTAAAGTGAGACACAGCGTGTGGACGTTGGCCATTGGAGGATCGTTCTTTTGGCTGTACCTGTATGGCGTTAACCAGGCACAGGTGCAACGCGCATGCTCACTTCCGACAATGAGAAGAATGAAAATTGCTCTTTGGCTGAACTTCCCCGGATTGGTTCTTGTAACAACCTTAACGTGTTTGATTGGAGTTGTAATGTTCGCCTTTTATAGCGAATGTCACCCAGTAAAATATGGAATTGTTTACAGAAACGACCAGTTGTTGCCACTATTTGTTCTTGATGTTTTAGGAACGATTCCTGGATTGAGTGGTGTATTCCTTGCGTGTGTGTTTAGTGCTGGTCTCAGTACAATTTCTTCTGGATTGAATGCCATGTCGGCTGTAATAATGGAAGATTTCATAAAACCAATTTCTAAACAAACCTTCACCGGTACGAAGGGCATAATTTTGGCAAAAGTGCTTGTGGTTGTCATAGGATGTTTACAATTTGGCATTGCCGTGGGAATATCTGAATTAAAAGGTCTGATTGTCCAGATGTCGTACAGCTTCTATTCCATAACAGCAGGGCCAATATTTGGACTTTTCATAGCAGGGATGTTTTTCCCATGGACTAATAAGTACGGGGCAACCACAGGGTTTATCCTGTCATTTGCATTCATGTGTTGGTTGGGTTTCGGCTCAATAGTGGAGAAACCTTCTGGTTATAAACCTCTTAGCACGTCTACAAGTGGTTGCAATTGGAACGGCACAGTATACACAACCCCGGCACCAATTATTACCACTACCGCTAACACGTCCACAGTTGCGACCATAACCGAGGAGCCGATACTTAACGACTTCTACCGCATGTCGTATCAATGGTACACCGGTCTCGGAATGTTGCTTAACGTAGTGATCGCTCTTATCGTGAGCTTTTTGACGGGATACACCAACCCTAAAAAAATCAACAGTGATCTAATGTGCCCTGTGTTTGATACGCTTTTCCCGTGTCTGCCAGAAAAAATCCTGAAGCCATTACGGTTCGGTGTCGTGTATGACAAGAAGGATAAATACTTAACCAATGAAGAAAAGGACTCAAAACTGGAAGATGGTTACGACAATTCAGTATTTACCAGTGATGATCGGGAGCAACGTAATTCACAAAAGCCGGTATTAAGCACAAAATTATAAACATATGTAAATATATAGATACGTATCCTATAAAACCGTAGTGCATGATTGAGCCTACTTGCCTCGGCATCCACATAACATCTAGTAGAGATCTAGGGTGGACTAATCTGATCCGGGAACCAGACTTAAATAGAGAATATTATGTCAGTGCCTTTTACTATCAAGTTTATTAGGCGAGGCTTAGAAAACGAAGAATGGCGAGGCTCTACCGAGCCATTCTTCGTTTTGGTGCCGAGCCTAATAAACTTGATAGTAAAAGGCACATACATAATATTCTATTTATCATGTAGATTATCCACATTGTTTGTATGAATTACTATTATTACCTATTTTTTCAGAATGTTACGCTTATCGAGGACGCCGCCAAGTTGTTTTTTGTTTGTTTTATGACGTCAGGCAACATTACTTGCATGACGTCAGATAACGTTACGTACAATAAACGCCGAGGGATTCCGCATCGATTTGCTCTATTGGTCATTGCCTAATAAAGCAAAATGTAATAGGTCACCCTTTATTAGGCAGAAAAGTGCATATCTGCATGATAAACATTATTCTCTGGCTGATGGAGATTCCATGGATCAATCTTTAATTTGGATATGACTAGTGTGCAGATAAAAAGAAATATTACACAGTGTTCGTTTAGATAATATGAAGATTTAATGAATAAGACACAGCTGACGTTATATGTTTTAAAATCAAAACATAAATAATTAAATTACAAAAAAAGGAATATAGCACAATGTTTTTTCACAGAATACTCGTAAACAATAGCGATGTTTACCAAAGAGTGTAGCCTCTTTAAGTGAACGCTATCACACAGCATATGGCTCTATGTATTTCTTGATCTGCACAAAATATATGAAAGAACTAGATTGGATTTTACAGACTGGCTAACGGATATTACGTTAGTGTTACATTTCTGAAATTCGCCATATTGCAAACTGTGATAGATCGATGGAAATATCTATAGAGATCTATATTTAAAGAAACTAACCCGCCAAATAAAACATCCAAATAACGGCAAAATTACACTACAAAACCATTTATCAAAACTCTATCCAGGTGTTCCGATTGTATACTAATGTACATTTGTCGATTAAAAGTAAAGGTTTATTCACGGACTCTTACATGTCATTGAATATGCATAAAATGAATTATGAGTTGGTAACTCTTGATTCGACGCTCCAGTTTTGGGGTTTTGCCTGGCTAGTTCAAACCATTTATATGGTGTCTATAGCGTTTGGATTTACAAAATATGTAAGTTATATAATATATAATTATATCTCGTCGTCAGTAGATTTATAAACGGTGTACCTATGTCGTAAAATGTGACTGTTGTTGGCGGGATAGATAGCTAATTAAATTTTCTCCATTTTGTATATGTCAATGAGGATACATAGAGTCATAAATGCAAAACGTCATTCATAATTTCAAAGCAATGACATTTCACCAAATAAATAGATCCAGTGTTACATTCTTATCGACGAGGTGATTCTTCGCATCTACAGTTTCTTGTACATTGTTAACTTGAACACTAACTACACATCATGAATGTACTATATTCGGCATTGGCGGTTTTTGCAACCGTAATTGTAACAAGCTGCACTAAAAGTAACAATTTGGGGTCTAAAGGTAAAATCCTACACTTAAGGTAACACAAAAAAGTCTGTACTAAAGGTAGCAACTGTTGTACGAAAAGTAACATGATGTTTGACCTGCACTAGCACTAGGAACTTCGGACCCCTGTAAACCGCCACTCAAACGTTCCACACTGTCTGAACAAAAATGTGTGCGTGACAGATAAAATAATTTCGGTAACGCAATGCATTCAGATATTATTTGGGATAGTAGCTGCCCTCAATGCACCTATACCTCAATGCACCTATATATTGGAGTGCAAGTATAGTGCAATTAAACCATAACGTAGTAGTATAAAGTTGCATAAAACGTATCATCTAAACCTTTAGGCTTTTATATTTTATTTCACTGCACTCAATCAAACATAACAAAAACAACAGGTACGTTATTGATACTGGAAGTTTAAACATGATCGTGACTGTCTTTAAATGTAAAGCTATAAATAAAAAATACTCCGCTTTAGGTATGGGCTCCTTAGAAATGTTAGACATTCTAAAATATTTGAGAATCTCCCCTCCAACATCTTCCTGCTTGCATGTTTTGTATTACACTCATAAACGTAGAAAAAAATGTGAATCAGTTCTTATATATGCATTATTTGACAGTCGCTATAGTACCAACAATAACGTGCCTTGTGGGTTTGATAATGATACAAATGTGCAAGAAAGACAACTACCGTCAGTGTATTTTCAGCCAGTGGAATAACCATTTTCTATTGAAAGGCATTGGATGCGTGCGCATTAGATGTATTTCCTTAAAAAGTGCATTTATTTGAAATTAAATTGGGGGTTTCCCAACAGAAAACATCAAGTGAATGTAAAAATAATCAATAAATACAACTATCAAGATATTTTGTGTATAATGAATTTCCAATCTGAATACAAGTAAGTACAATGTAAATATTGTACTAAGAATGTGTTGAGTGCAGGTCAAAAAACGTGTTACTTTAGTACATGTTGTTACATTTAGTGTACGTTGTTACCTTTAGTGCATGAGTTGTTACCTTTAGTGTATGCTGTTACATTTAGTGCAACAATTGTTACCTTTAGTGAACGTTGCTACCTTTAGGACAGCAGTTACTAACTGTAGTGTACGTTGTTACATTTAATGCAACAGTTGTTAACTTTAGTGCAGCAGTTGTTACCTTTAGGGTAGCAGTTGTTACCTTTAGTGCAGCAGTTGTTACCTGTAGTGTACATTGTTACCTTTAGTGCAGCAGTTGTTACCTTTAGTGTACGTCGTTACCTTTAGTGCAGCAGTCGTTACATGTTGTGTACGTTGACTTTATTGTAGCAGTTTTTACTTTAGTGCATCAGTTGTTACCACTAGTGTACGTTGTTACCTTTAGTGTAGCAGTTGTTACCTTTCGTGTACGTTGTTACCTTGTACGTTGTTACCTTGTACGTTGTAACATGTAGTGTATGTTGTTACCAGTAGTGTACGGTGATACCTTTAGTTCAGCAGCTCTTACCTTTAGTGTACGTAGTTATCTTGTACGTTGTTACCTTTAGCGAGTGTTACCTTTAGTGCAACAGTTGTTACCGTTAGTGTACGTTGTTACCTTGTACATTGTTACCGTTAGTGTACGTTGTTACTTTAGTATCATTGTTACTTAAGTCCCAAAATGATTACCTTTAGTGTAGCGTGTTACACGTAGTACGTATAATACTGTTGTTACCTTTAGTGTTTCAACAATCGTTTATACCTGAACTGAATAATGCAACGTTTACCATTCAATCTTTCCAAATCATGCAAAATGTCAAAAATGCATGCAATGTGTACGAATAATTCGCATGTATTTCTCAAAACGTAATTTATAGGTTCTTGTTGACGGGAAATCCTTTTAAGCGTTATTTGTTTTATTTTATAAGTGTTCTTCATTTAAACCCTATGTATATAGGTTACTGGTGACTACGCACAACTGGTTTTAAATGTTTTACATACATTTATCGAACAAAGGAAATCGGTGATCAAAATGAAAACTTTAGATCGTAAAGCAAATAAAATTGAAAATGTACAATATCTTGTATAGCTAAATTTTGAATAGTGAAGCAATGATAAATCTTTTATTCAGCAAAATTCCAAAAGGTCATAAGACCCATGAGGATACAAAACATATATATATACAAGGTCGACAGCAGGTACATGCAATAGTTATGCGTACTTATGCAAAAGTACAAGTGTTTCAACTTCAACACGATATATAATTATAAAGCTTTTGACAGTAACAATTCAAGAAACATTTTCAATCATACATGGTATTGTTATTATTAATTCATTTTAAACAGTCTTTAATCACATAATATATGCGGAGAAGCTGACAGTCATTTAAATCCTAAATAACTTTATTTCACCATTATAGAAAGCATCAAAACAAAATTAATAACATTTGAAATCTTTGTTAAAAACATAACAAAACAAAAACAACAATAAGTTAACTGTCTTAATATTAAAGAGTAAGTTTCATATATTTTAATAATAAAATGTGTTTTGTACACTAAATACTATTATCTAACACATTTAGCCTTCTTATCTCTTAAGCTTTAAAACAAAGACAATATATTTTTTATAATTTTGTGATATTCACTATTTAAAAGATATATTACACCGTACACAAACTAGTACAAACGTATATAGCTATCTTCCCGATCAGTATAACTATACAATAAGCAAGACGTACTTTGCTACTCTTAAAATGGAACATGCAAAATGCAAATGCAATGCCAATAAAACATAAGGTTAACATACATTTGTAAATACTGAAATCCCTTTTCATTTTATTAGTCGGCTGTACATTGATTTATTTCTCGGAAAATGTGAAACCATGACAACTGGATATGGTTCGACTGATGTTACTTGTATGCATGTATTGTATTTGTGTGGTGTTTATATGAATGCGTTGCTGACTCTTTTTTCTAGAGAATGTTTTGAGTTTTATTAATGTAATCATTTTGATTGTAAATACTGTGAACTTTAATAAAGTAGTGATACTTTCGCATGAAAGAGTCCTTAGCTAACATATCTTTAATTCCTTTAAAGTCAAAAGAGAGTAAAACCAAAACTGCAAAATGCATGGAGTTGAATGAAAAAACACAAAACAACAGACATCTTTAGACTGGTTTTCTGGCATTCCTCATGTATGTCAAACCTTTGATTTCTTCTCAAATATAAAGTTATGATGGTCGAACACAATTATGTGTGTTTGTTTGTTTTGTTGTTTGTTTTGTTGTTTGTTTGTTTTGTTGTTTGTTTGTTTTGTTGTTTGTTTTGTTGTTTGTTTGTTTTGTTTGATTTCTTCTCAAATATAAAGTTATGATGGTCGAACACAATTATGTGTGTTTGTTTGTTGTGTTGTTTGTTTGTTTGTTTGTTTGTTTGTTTGTTTGTTTGTTTGTTTGTTTGTTTGTTTGTTTGTTGTTTGTTTGTTTGTGTGTTTGTTTGTTTGTTCGTATGTTGGTTTACGTCATTTTCAACACATGTAAGGTTATATATGACGGTCGATCTTTTTTTCTTCTTTTTTTTTATGAGGCTGGTATGCAATATATGAGTGCACACTTTCTTTTTGACTCAGTATATTTACATTGAAGTTATTTCACCTTTGAACTAACATTGAATCGCACTGGGAGCTGAACTTGTAAGTGAGAAAGTGTCGATTCTTACGGATGGCGGGAGGTATACAGTACTGGTTCTACCCAGGAAAATGGGGTGGTCTGCCTTTACCACACAAAAAATCGAGCGTCATATATGGCCTAAATATATGGTAAAAATGACGTAAAACGCAATTCAAACAGATCAATATAGCCAGATAGTGCTGTGTATTGACTTACGTATTTGGAATATTGTGATATACCATTAAAATACAACTGGATAAGACCGACATTCTTGATACCTGGATATGTATCGTGATATTCATTATTATGTATCGTTATATTTGGATACTTAGATTGGATTATTATCATTTGAAATTGATTTTCGTGTTCATGATATATAAACTTATAGCTGAAAGTATTTTTTACAAAGATTATTATTTTTATCAATTAAAATAGTTTAGTTTCTAAATTGCCTTATTTGTTTGTTGAAATCACATAATTTGTTTAAGGTGATTTCTGGCCTGTAACGTGTTCTTACACAGCGTAGAGCAAACCTCGCTACATACAACTAGTGGCACAACGAGAAAACACACATGCATTCTACCCAAGGCCCATACATGACGGAACCAACTACCAACAATAGTTATAGGTTATTAGATTTGTATTGGGATATATGCACGAGTTCTTTTGCCTATATAAGAAGCGCAATATTTATGCGCAAAATAACGAGTGTATATATCCCAATATAAATCTAATAACCTTTTTATTGCATACGCATTTTTAAATTAGAACAATAAAAAAACAGGTTGTAACATTTAATTTTCATCAAAATCATTTATTTGAAACAAACTTAATGTCGTTACATCGTGGGAATTTTTCACAATGAAATCAACATTGTGAAAGTACATCACGTGACATACTTTCTTTGACATGAACAGAAAATTGCACCAACCACGAACAAGTATACATTGCACACCCAATAGGGAATATTGACGCTTCCTGTTACATTGAAAGTAATCGGAGCTTGTAAATGCGTATGCAATAATCGCCGATACGCACCGCTGGAGGGGTTCCACGCAGCACTAATTCTACCCGGGAATCATACAGGGATGAAAGCAACTAAACACACACATATCATTCACCAATATCACAACGCTGAAGGGGTTTCACGCTCCACTAATTATAGCAGGGAACCATACTCGACTGCAGCCAACTACCAACAAAACGCTGCATGGGTTCTACACTGCATTAGTTCTACCCAGGAACCATAGATGACTGGAACTACTTACCAACAGCAATGAACCGATACCACAACACTGGGGATCTCACCAATCGTGAACGCTCGGCCAATCCCGTCATTCCTCGGGATCCCATGCATTCGCAACATCTTGTACACTGCTTCGCAGCGGGATCCCGAGGAATGACGGGATTGGCCGAGCGTTCACGATTGGATCCCATGCTGCGAAGCAGTGTACGAGATGTTGCGAATGGGGATCCCACATTACACTAAGTATACCTGGGAACCATACACTATTGGAAACCAACTACTTACAAAACACCGGATTGGTTTCACGCTGCACTAGTTCCACTTTGGAACCATACAGTAATGGATTTAATTACAAACAGCAGTAAACGATAGCAAAACGGTCGAGGTGTATCTCTTCGAAATTGTATTTGGTAGCTACATGAGGTACATGAATTTCAAATATTCGACTCCGACGAACAAAATAAAAGTGACGCAAACGGCTTCCATAAGCTGTACTAGCTTCCCGCCTGGATGAGGTAGTGACTGTAATGTACATAGTTCGACTGAATCCTGTTTTACGAAGCATCAACACATTATAGGTTATTTGGAGACGCCCCAGACAGAGGTGAAGGATGCATAGACTCCTGCACACTGCTCTACTCGTGCTAACGAATAGATTCACGTGCTATTGGTTTACATCCCCGCATGACAGGCGAGGCTAAGGGAACGTGTCTTGCCTAAGTACACATCGAAGAAACTCAGTGGTTCCGGTATGACTTGAATCCGGGAACTCCGGTTCCAAAAAAAGTAGATATAAATTTAACATAATAACAGATTATGTGCTAACATTATTGAGAAAAAAAATGTTGTCACGAAATTTGCCACGATCGTTTATTCTTACCAGACACTTTCTTCCCAATTTTTACCATTACTTTTTCCTACCAAACATTTTGAATCAAGGTGAACGACCTCGCTTCGTTCTGGTCAAATCCTTGACATGCGTTACATATTGATTACATATTCACCTTTGTAGCACTATGCTAGAAGTACACATCAGCACATAAATCCAAGTGTTCACATGTAAGGGATCCGTGTGCGTTAGCGTGCATTACAACGCAGATAAACTGTTCACTGCTACCATGTGTCATTATCTAAGTGAAAAATTCAAAGAAACTGTTCATTGCTGCCTTACCATGTGCAATTATGAAAACCATATTAGAGGCAATGTATGTGACATCGGTTAGCGGCAAAATGGCCGCTGTAGGTTTAAACCCTTACTCTTACCCCCATTGTCATTCAAATAAAACAGGCCAATGTAAATACAGACATTCTCGACAAGCTATATCCTTTAACAAACTACGCAGCATTAATAGGCAATATAACACAAAGATGATCATGTACATATGAATAGAAGAAAATCATAGAAAGCCGCATAGCAAGTACTCAGTGAGTTGGTATAAGTCAGTGCAACGCGAGACCATTAATGGCACGACAAGACGAGATTGGAGACAAGCATCACACGTAACCGTCCTCTTAGGATTTAGGTAGACGTCATCATAGGGTCCACAATCTGTCCGGTCATCGCACAATCAAAGAGGAAAGCATAGTGGCGAACTTGTAAATAGGTCAATCACTAAACGTGCAGTGCGTTGAAAAATGATAGGGTCAAAACATCGTTAACAAGTTTAATAAAGATTGTTCCAATTCCACCGTGGGGGACGAAGAGATATTTATTGTATACACCTCTTATCTATAAAAGAGTTTCAGATTCAAACAAAACAACGTAAATATTCTCATCGAAAACAATTTAACGACAGTGACAGAAACTGATACGTGAAATAACGGAAAAAAACACTACAAAACCGTTTATAAAAACTCTATCCAGGTGTTCAGGTAATACAATACGGTATATGCGCCAGTTAAAAATATAGGTTTATTCACACGTTCTTAAAATACACATGACTGCATATGCGTAAAATGAATTGGTAACTCTTATGACGCTCCAGTTTTAGGGTTAAGTCGGGCTGATTTATAGTGTGTCTATAGAGTTTGGATTCTCAAAATTCGCAAGTTATATATATACATATATATATATACCTCATCGTCAGTATGTTTAGAAATCGTGTACATATGTTGTAAAATGTGCCTGTTGATGGCGGAATAGGGACTTTAAGTCATATTTGAGAGGAATAGTTAAACAAGACCATTAATGTCTTTATAAAACAGACATGCTTCATGAAATAAATAAATACACATCACCGATTTAAATGTGTGAAGGTAAACACCATAAATACTTGTATATATTTACTGGTATAACCACATGTGACAGTAGAGCAGATTTGAATTAACATATCCAGTGTTAGGTTTGTTTGTACTGCCGTAGTGTATTTGACTTCACCGGATCGGTTGTATATAGATCTACTACTTGAAATGTAAATCCATAAATATGGACACTTTACATTTATGCGAAAGGGATTCTCATAAAGTTTAAGTTTTACTAATATAATCCAATATTATATACAAGGTCTTTGAGCGAACTGGCGTCGACCTAAACGTTCAAAATCATAGAAATGTATTAAGCGTCAAGTAAACCTGCATACTTCTCCTTATCCACTCTTCGTTCTCTGAGGCACATACTAACCGGTCATGCAAGTGCTGCAGTTTCTATATGGCTTATAGTTCCTACACGGTTTAACGTTCCTATATGTTTGGAATGTCCTAAATGTATAATAGTTCCTGCATGGCTTATAGTTCCCACATGTCAGAAGTACAGTTCCTACATGTCTAATATAGTTCTTATATGTCTTACAGTTCCTACATGTCTGAAGTATAGTTCGTACATAGATTATAGTTCCTGTATGTCTGCAGTATAGTTCCTACATGTCTTACAGTTCATACATGTTTGAAGTATAGTTCCTACATGTCTTACAGTGCATACATGTCTGAAGTACAGTTCTTACATGTCTTACAGTTCCTACATGTTTGAAGCATAGTTCCTACATGTCTTACAGTTCCTACATGTCAGAAGTATAGTTCGTACATGGCTTATAGTTCCTGCATGTCTGAAGTACACACACACAGTTCTTACATGTCTGAACTACAGTTCTTATATGGCTTATAGTTTCTACATGGCTTACAGTTCCTACATGTCTGAAGCACAGCTCCTACATGGCTGAAGTACAGTTCTTACATGTCTGAGGTACAGTTCCGACATGTTTAGGTACAGTTCCTATATGCCTTAAAGTTCATGCATGGCTTATAGTTCCTACATGTCTGAAGTACAGTTTTTACACATCTGAAATACAGTTCCTCTATGGCTTATAGTTTCTACATGGCTTACAGTTCCTACAAGTCTGAAGTACAGTGCTTACATGTCTAAAGTACATTTCCTACATGCCTAAAGTACAGTTCTTACATGCCTGAAGTACTGTTCCTATATGCCTTACAGTTCATACATGGCTTATTGTTCCTGCATGTCTGAAGTACAGTTCATATATGTCTTATAAGTCCTACATGTCTTATCGTCCCTATATGTCTTATAGTTCCTACATGCATTACAGTTCCTACATATATTATAGTTTCTACATGTCTTACAGTTCCTACATGTTTGAAGTATAGTTCCTACATGTCTTACAGTTCCTACATGTCAGAAGTATAGTTCGTACATGGCTTATAGTTCCTGCATGTCTGAAGTACACACACACAGTTCGTTCTTACATGTCTGAAATACAGTTCTTATATGGCTTATAGTTTCTACATGTCTTACAGTTCCTACGTGTATGAAGTACAGCTCATACATGTCTGAAGTACAGTTCTTACATGTCTGAGGTACAGTTCTGACATGTTTAAGTACAGTTCCTATATGCCTTACAGTTCATGCATGGCTTATAGTTCCTACATGTCTGAAGTACAGTTCTTAGATATCTGAAATACAGTTCCTCTATGGCTTATAGTTTCTACATGGCTTACAGTTCCTACAAGTCTGAAGTACAGTGCTTACATGTCTGAAGTACAGTTCATACATGCCTAAAGTACAGTTCTTACATGTCTGAAGTACTGTTCCTATATGCCTTACAGTTCATACATGGCTTATTGTTCCTACATGTCTGAAGTACAGTTCATATATGTCTTATAAATCCTACATGTCTTATCGTCCCTACATATCTTATAGTTCCTACATGCCTTACAGTTCCTACATATCTTATAGTTTCTACATGTCCTCTAGTTCCTACATGTCTTACGGTGTTCTTAAATGTCTTATAATTCCTACATAGCTTATAATTCCTACATGGCATACAATTCCAACATGGCTTACAGTTACTACATGGCATACAGTTACTACATGGCATACAATTCCTACATGGCTTACAGTTACTACATGGCATACGATTCCTACATGGCTTACAGTTACTACATGGCATACAGTTACTACATGGCATACAATTCCTACATGGCTTACAGTTACTACATGGCATACGATTCCTACATGGCTTACAGTTACTACATGGCATACAATTCCTACATGGCTTACTGTTACTACATGGCATACAATTCCTACATGGCTTACAGTTACAACATGGCATACAATTCCTACATGGCTTACAGTTACTACATGGCATACACTTCCTAGATGGCTTACAGTTACTGCATGGCATACAATTCCTAGATGGCTTACAGTTACTGCATGGCATACAATTCCTAGATGGCTTACAGTTACAACATGGCATACAATTCCTACATGACTTACAGTTCCTACATGTCTTGCATTTCCTAAATGTATTATAGTTCCTACATGTCATAGTTCCTATATGTCTTACAGTTCCTATATGTCTTACAGTTCCTGCATGTCTTAAGTTATAGTTCCTACATGTATTATAGTTCCTACATGGCTTACAGTTACTATATGGCTTACAGTTCCTACATGGCTTACAGTTCCTATCCTAAATGTATTTGACTACATGATTTGTCGTCCTTCTTATGCAGCTCTCCACTTAGGAGATTTTACAATAAATGGTTTCCTGGAACCTGGCTTGTTGAATATATTACAGGAAATATAAGACATGTAGGAGCTTAAGACATGTAGGAACTGTAAGACATCTAGGAAATATAAGACATGTGGGAACTCTGTCTTTTGAAACATCCTCGTATGTTGGAATCCTATTATAAAACAATATTGAAAATAATAAACTAAACCATAGCAAAACTAAACTATTCATCAATCTTTAGTTGAGTCCTTGCTCTGTCCTTGAAATGTTTGATTCTTTGTTGTTTAGCCGAGTTTACTTCCCTTTCAGTGTAATTTGCTTTTCTACTCCTTACTTTAAATCGAATTATACTTCACTTCATTACATTTAAGCAAAGATTTCAACCTGTTCCACAGCATTGCAAACAAAATCTTCATATTTTGGAGGCAATTTAACACTTCTTCATGATCTGGTTGT